>VDFB02147795.1:0-49597 GCA_007258455.2 Sequoia sempervirens | reverse complement strand
CCACTGATACCACTTGATGAGGGCGCAACCCGAGACTTAAAAATAACCCACAAATAAGAGAACAATTTTATTATTCAGAAAATGGAGCTTACATGCAAGGGATCCTAAATCCCCAAGTTCTACAACATATGCAAGTTACAGAAAGCTACAGATAACCCTTTCGCAATATGCGAGCTTGTCCCCAAAAAGTTACCCAAAAATTAGAAAACCCGCCCATAAATAGAGCTCCTCATTAGTTTGGAGCCAAAACAACATTCAAATTGAGTTTAGGCGGTTTGGCACTGAAAATTTACAACATGAAGTTCAAATTTGGAAAGGGCATTTGCAATGGTAACTTCTAGAAAGTGCGCCAACTTCGCGGGGCCATAACTTTTGATCCAGGACTCCGATTCGCGAACCGTTCGAACCGTTGGAAAGCTCTCGAAGTCAAGAACGCGCTCAAAATTGCTATGCCAATTTTGGCAAGTTTCGGGGCCGATCCGGAAGCTCTAAGTGCCTCAAATCCCACTCGGAAGATTTTCAGGTGCAAATCTGGGCAACAAAAATTGCAATATCTTTCCACCCATGAAGAGAAAATAAAAACCGTGAATTGGGAATTTTATTATGATGAAAAGGGTATCCAAAAATGTAAAAACATCTGAAAAATGATAAACTTGAAATTTCACTATTTTTGGGTGATGCAAGATTGCCCTTACACCACTGGATGCTCCTGCATCAACAAACCATAGACAACAAACAAATAAAAGATAGGTCATGAGATGTCATCACTCCTCTAAATCCTTTATGGGACATGCTTGAGGAAAATAGTAACATGAATCAAAATCAAATTTAAAAGACAATTGACAAAAAATAATCAAAGAAAATAGAATTTTGATACATTGTTGCTTCTCTAAATCCTTCATGGGTCATCCTTGAGAAAGCTAGTAACAGGATTCCAATCACAAAGTCAAATAAAATGATAAGATAAATCAGCCATAAAGTCAAAAATCCAATAATATATTTTCCAAAACTTGATCTGTTTGTTTGAAAGGATTAATTGATAGAGCCTAATTTCAAGAGATACATGTACCGAATAAGACTTTGAGTCTGGTTTCGATGTTATGACTATCTGTATAAGGCGTGACAAAGCTTGGTTTCAGAAATTCATGTATCGTATAAGACGTTGAGTTAGATGTCATTGATGTAATAACCTATGTAAGGCTATGTTTGATTGTTTGACAATGTCAATATGCAGGAAGGACTCATCCTGTATAAGACATAGATTGTTTTGTTGATATCAATATTCAGGAAGGACACATCCTAAATAAGATAGAGGTTGATTGCTTTGATGATGTCTATCTCCAGGAAGGACACATCCTATAGCAAACATCAGTTGATTTTTTTATTGTTTCTTTGGAAAAAAAATTTATTTGACTTAGAGACATTGCTAACTTGTTCACCAGATTGATGCATGACTTGATATGATGTGTGTACAATTGACTGTGTGAAAAAAAACCATAAAGCACTGACCTAGTGTGGCCTTAGGGGCTCATCGATTGATGGACTTGTCTATGTTTATACACACAGAGACCTCATAGTTCTACTTGACTTTGAATGACAAGACCGACCACAAATAGAAGACATGTGTGATAGTGAATATGATGAACCCTAATGGACCAACCTAGTGTGACCTTGGGGGATCATCAATTGATGGCCTTTTCTACATTATACACACAGAGACCTCATAGTTCGACAAATGAAAAAGACTGACAAGTGCGATTGACTTTGACTCTATTTTTTGGATTTTTGACATGTTTTGATTTTTTTTTCTTTTTGAAGATTTTTGATTTTTTTTTGTTTTTCTATGCTTTTACATCTTCAACACAACCAATATAAGAACCACTATGACACATGTCAAGTGTTTTCCCCTTGTCGAGTATAAGACCAATTGATTATGAATAGGATAAAATGGGGGATATGAAATGCACTCGATGTCAATCATTCCAGGTTATAGGAAACACTACCACTTATTATGAATGGTATATATAAGCGATGGATAGGAAAGAAAAGGGATATGTACAAGAATAGGTAGTATGTACAAGTATAAGTAGTATGTACAGGGATATTAGATTAGAATGATAGTAGACAAAGGAGCAAAGTCAACTACACATGGCGCCTGTTTGCCATGTTTTCACCATGGTACCTATCCAAAGTTCCATCGACGTAGTTTTCACTATTGGATGAATTATTTTTCTTTACTATTTTCTAGATTTTCTAATTTTTTTGGTGTTACCAAGACACCTATTTTCCAGGTTTTCACCTTGGTAACAATTTTTTTTATTTTTTCATTTTATTTTTTATTTTTTATTTTGTGAATTAAGACAAGGCCCTCATAAGCTATGCATAGAACTTCTTCAAATGAAGAATATTGATTGGCGAGGACAATGGTTCCCCTTCAGGAGTGGAGAGTTGATACGCTCTTGATCCAAAGGCTTCTATAACAATATACAGTCCTAACCAGTTAGATTCAAACTTTTCTAGTTTTTCTCTTTCTGCTTGATTCTTCGGGTTCTCCATTAAAACCAAGTCACCAATGTCAAAGTTTTGTTCAAGACCTTCCTTTTATAGCTATGATGAAGGAAATTCTGATATGCTTGGAGATGGTCTAGTGCCTTCTGTCTTCTCTCATCTAGGAATTCTAGCTCATGGAGTCTCAATACTCGGTACTCTTCATCATCAATGTGCCCTTTCAAGGATACCCTTAGGGAAGGAATCTTGACCTCAATAGGAAGAATGGCTTTAGAACCAAATACTAGTGAATAGGGAGTGGTGCCAGTGGGAGTACGGATACTTGTGTGATAAGCCCATAAGGTAGGATTAAGCTATAAATACCAATCATGGCCAACATCATTGACAATCTTCTTGAGGATTCTAATGATAGTTTTGTTAGATGCCTCTACTTGGCCATTACCTTGTGGGTAGTATGGAGTGGAAAAGTGATGTTGAATATGAAATTCGTCACAAAGATGGTGGACTTCTTGAATTTGAAATGGACATCCATTATCTATGATTATGGGCTGAGGGACACCATACCGACAAATGATATAGTTCAAGATAAACTTAGACATCTGTGTACCAGTAATTTATTTCATAGAAATAGCCTCAATCCACTTTGTAAAGTACTATGTGGTAGTGATAATGAACTTGTGGCCATTGGATGATGTGGGATGGATCTTACCTATGAGGTCAAGTCCCTATTGCACGAAGGGCCATGGTGACATTATAGGATGGAGCTCCTATACTAGTGCATGTATCAAGTCTCCATGAACTTGGCATTGACTACATTTATTTACAAAGACATATGAGTCATTTTCCATAGTAGGCCAATAATAAGCCAATCTCATAATATTTTTAGCTAAGCTAAGACCGCTAGAATGGGAGCCGCATATACCCTCATGCACCCCTCACAAGGTTGCTTGTGCTTCATTGGAATAAAGACATATCAGTAGTGTATTATCTAAGGCACGTCTATATAGGGTGTCTCTGACAATGGTGTATTTGGCTGACTTACAAAGGAATGTCCTACATTAGTTGTTTGATAGGCTAGTGGGTATGATTTCGGCATGAAGGTAGTCATAGATTTCTTTGTACCATGGGGAATCAGGTCCAACAATGTCACATACCATCTCAGAATCTAGGATATCGTAGGCTAGGACAAAAATTTGTTCTACCAAGAACTCAAAATTAGGCACGTTGCTAGGAATGTCTAGAAGTGATGCAATTGTAGCCATAGCATTTGTTGCCCTATTTAAAACATGAGGTATCTGATGAAATTCGACCTTGTCAAAGTACTCTTTAAAGCTATCATCCATGCATTTGTATGGAGCAAGCTTCTCATCCTTAGTCTCATAATCATCATTTACCTATCTAATCACTAGTTGAGAATCACCATATATGTGTAGGTTCTTAATTTTCCACTTGACTGCCATGCGTAACCCTATCACTAGAGCCTCGTACTCTTCTATGTTGCTAGTACATGGGATTGCAATATTGATTGATTCAGGGATGGAATCACCCTATGGTGTGATAAATAGTATACCATCCCCTAAGCCATGATTTGTATGTGAGCCATCAATGTACAATTTCCATGTTATGTTTGTGTCAATCGTGAATATAAATTCATCAGGAAAGTTTGCAGCTAATGGGTGATCTACTTATATTGGTGCGTTGGCTAACTGATCAACAATGACTTGTCCTTTAATAGCCTTTCTCTCTACATACTAGATATCATAATCACTAAGTATCATAACCCATTTGGCTAGTCACCCTATTAATGATTCCTTGTTGAGAAGATATTTCAAAGGATCTATTTTGGAAATTAGCATTTTTTGATGGTTTAGCATATAGTACCTTAGTTTTTGAGTAGAAAATACTACTACAAGACAAGCATGTTCAATGGTACTATAGTTGAGCTCATAACCTACCAAAGTCTGACTGATATAATATACTGCCCTTTTCATGCCTTCATCGTCATTCTATGCAAGCAATGCTCCAAGTGATGAATGGGTTGTTGTAATATAAAGAATCATTGTTCATCCTTCAATAGGTGGCATTAAGACTGGTGGTGTGAGTAGATATTCTTTAATCAGTTGAAAAGCCTCTCCGCACCTAACTATCCATGCAAAGGGTACCCCTTTCTTAAGTAGATGTTGAAAAAGATGTGTCTTATCTGCTAACTACACTATAAATCTTCTGATGGATTGTAGTCTTCCTTGTAATTTCCTTAGTTGACTAAAATTAGTTGGTGGAGGCATGTCTATGATTTCTTTTACCTTGGCCGAATCCACTTCAATGCCTCATCTAGAAATAATATAGCCTAAAAGCTTTACTGAATTTACTCCAAACACACATTTCTTGGGATTGAGTCTCACTTTATACTTCTCTAGCCTTTGAAATATCTTGTCTAAAACTTATAAATGTTATTCCCTTTTCTTTGATTTAACTATAAGGTCATGACATAATCTTCCATAAGACTGTGTACTAGATCATGAAAAATAGTGGTCATGGCGCATTGATAGGTTGCTCTAGCATTCTTGAGTCTGAAGGGCATAAAATTCCAGCAATACATACCCCAAGGACAAGTGAAAGTTGTCTTAGGTTGTTCTTCAGTTGCAATTCTAATCTGATTATATCCTAAAAATCCATCCATAAGGGATAACATCTCATACCCTATTGTCATGTCTACTATCATGTCTATGTTAGGTAAAGGGAAGTCATCCTTAGGAAAAGCATTATTGATATATCTAAAATCAGTGCAGATTAGGAATCCCCTATTGGTTTAGTGACTGGTACAAGATTGGAAATCCAATTTGCATAGTCGATTGATCTAATGAACCCAACGTCTAACAATTTCTTGAGTTCTGCCTTGACTAGTAGAGGAATCTGTGGATGCATTTTCCTCAATTATTTTTGACTGGTTTGACACCTGGTTGTAAGGGCAAGTGATGTAGAAAAATTTTAGGATCCAACCCAATCATGTTTGCATATGACCAGGAAAAATTTATCTATCTCTGTGTGAAGAAGGTGTGGACTTTTTGCTGCTCTTTTGTGGTCAATGAAGCTACAAAATAAACTAGTCTAGGATTCTCTTATGTGCTTATGTTGAATTCTAATGATTCTTCAACAAGCATGGGTGAATTTTCCTATGCAACGGGGAGAATGTTCAAACTTCCATCCTTAGGTGCCTTAGTGAGGTTTTTGCCTTCAGATGCATCCTTTCTTTTTACTTTTTCATTTTCTAGAGGCACCTTTCAATTTTCATCTAGAGACTCATCCTTTTTATCGTTTTTATTGTTTTTCTCATTTTTTGGACTAGAGGGTTTAACAGATTCCCCAAAATATGATTTGTTGTCCAAGTCAATGGTAAAACTAGCCTTGTGATCCCCACTAGGTATGCCTTCTTGTAATCCCAGGAACTCAACAATTGCTTCGTCATTCTCAAAAATGTCCAAGATGGGTCGGTCTTGTTGATCCCAATCAATGAGTTGGGGATAAACTAAGGACATGTCATCGTCAGAGTTATCAAAGTTTAATAGAGACAAGGTAAGGATTGAGTTTTTCATATGGTCACAAAAGTCTTGTACTAAGTCTTGTTTTCTCTTTGGTTTAGATCTAGGTGGATTGAGAGGTGGGCCTAATGTCAGGGTTTGGTTATCTGAAATAGATGTATCAGGTTTCCAAGAGGTAGGATCAAGTGATTCCCAATAGTAATGTTCAAACCATTCCTCTTTTGTCATATTCTTTGGTGGGCAGGAATTCAATGGATTTGGTGAGGATCTCAACATTAAGTCAAGTTTTCCAAATAGCTTGTCAAGGTCCATGGAAGAGGTAGAGGATAAGGAATCCCACTCATATTCGTTTGAGTCATGGGAGTCACAATGATGTTCGTTAGATGGTTCATGAGATGTCTCAATATCTTTTGAAGCATTTACTTCGTCTATTAAGGGTGATGCAGTACTAGGAACACCAATCTGAATTGGTTGAAACCCAAGCCCTAAGCCCTTTGGCCATTGAGAAACAAAGATTAGCTCAACTCTCCCATCTTGATTTAAGCCTAAACCACTCTATCCATTATATCCCTTTCTCTACATGATTATGAAACCTTTTCCATATAGATCCATAGGAATATGAGCAAGTGAGAGAGGTTCTTCATTATCTTCCCTATACAGCCAGGAGGTAACATCTTCTGTATTTATGGCTTCTTTGCTTAATTATCCCCATTTAGTGAAAGTTGTTGTGGGAGGAATATGTATAGTGACCATAGATTGTCTCCTATCTGATGTAGGTAAACCATATGACTTAGGAGGAATTAGATGGCTAACACAATAAGATGTCTCCATGTAATATTCTCCACAACCCTTATCTTGGATCTCAAACCTAGGAGTGGTAGGAAATGATGGTGAAATAGATGTTTGAGTGAGTGTGGATGGATTGACATAGTGAGATGAATTGGACAATGAAGCCTCTTGGTTTACTGGCACTTGGCATTGGGGTATCTCTTTTAGATTGGTGCAATATTGGAATGGATTCAGGTCACCATCCATAGTTATTTCAATGCCATTGTAAGGGAATTTGAGACATTGATGATATGTGGAAGGGACCACCTTCATGGCATGAATCCATGGTCTGTCTAGCAGAAGGTTGTATGGAAGGGTGAGATCCAAGACCTGGAATTTTGTCTCCATTACTATAGGACCAATTCTGATAGGAAGTGTTACCACGCCCTTTGATTTTTGTTCCTCATCATCATAAGCTTTTATGAAAATATTTTTGGTTGTGTCTATGCATGCTTCTGAGAAACCTAATGCCTTAATCAGTTTTAAAGTGCACAGATTTAACCTTGCTCCTTCATCTACCAAAACTCATCTAACTTTGGTGTCATCAACAAGGACTTCAAGATGTAAAGGGTCATTATGGTTTATCTTTTTAGTTGCGTAGTCTTGTTCAAAAAACATGGCATGATGATTATTCATCAAATAGCCCACCATTTCCTAGAAATGATTGACATCGATATCATTTGGGATAGTGGCATTTTGTAATGCTTTATCTAAGATAAATTGATGCTCAGGGGAAATATGCAACAGTTCCAAGATTGAGATTTGGGTTGGGTTCTTCCCCAACTGGTCAAGTAGGTTATATTGTGACTTGGAAGGTTGTGGTGTTTGCTACAATGGAGGACCTTGGATAGTGATCTTAGTATGACGAATGTTGACAGCACACTCAGGATTGAGAGTAATGGTATTGATATTCTCATCGGCGGTGTGAAGGTAGTTAATGGTTTTGCCACTATTATCATCATGCTTGATATTTGCATAGTTGGTGGACATATTTGTCTTGTTACTCGAACTGGGGACATTTCCTTTCCCATGGTCGTGTAGTGGATCAAAAAAGACTTGATGATTAGTGTTTGATGACTTTTGTTTATGTCCACTAACTTCAATTATTCTCTTTTTGACAAGATCCTATATGATATTTTTCAGTTGGCAACAATTTTGTAGGTTATGTCCCTTAGTTCTATGATAACCACAAAAGGAATTGTCATCCCACCAAACTGGTTTAAATTGTCCTGGATCGTATTATCTTCGCTCTTGAAGCTGTATAAGATTACATTGTAATAGTTGTTTGAATACGAACTCAATGGGTTCCCCTAAGGGAGTGAACTCACATTTTTGAAACCTCCTTTGTTGCAGACGTTGAGTATTTTGGACCATGTCAGAAGGTTGATTGACAACATTAAGCATGTTGGCTAAAGAGTTAGGTCCTTGTAATGTGTTGATTGGTTCTACTTGTACAATTTTAGCATCAACTATGCCATCATTGGTGGAGTTTTTGTTTCGAGACTAAAATTTGTTTTTGTCATTGGGGGCATTTGGCACTATCAGATTTCTATTGGATTTTGATGTCTTATGTTCTCCTTTTTCAATGAGATCCTTTTCTATTATAACCCCTTTTTCCACTAGTTCCAAAAAAGATGTACAACAATGTACCCTTAAGTTACTCCTTAGTTATGAAGGTTTTCCTGGAACATAGTAAATTTTTGTTTTTTAGGTATCTCGATAGGACATCGGCTGGCTATAGTCCTCCATCTCTAGAAGAAAGTGATGAAATTTTTGTAGGATTTGAGAAATACAAATCCATATAACCCAAATAACCTGCATGCAAGAAACCTGTCACAGAGAAAGAGAGAGAACGAAGAACAAGGGTTTTGGCTCTGACAAGGTGCAAGATCTATTATCAGAGAAAAAATTAATCAAGAATTAGATACAAATACAAGAGATCAATCCTTATAAAGGAGATCAACACCGAAAGGAAAACCTAACCCTAAGGTGAGAGCATTTAATAATTAAATATTAATTATTAAATGACTAATATATGCATAAAGTGAAATCTTAAGAGGAGAGTAAAGTTAATTAATTAATTTACTCTAACACCCCCCCTTAAGATGAGCTATATGCAGCTACAAACAATGCAGAAGAAAGCAAAGGAACTACAATGCAATAGAGGGTCCTGGCAACATGGCCTGATCAGGTACCCGAATACAAGAAAATCTCTATAAAGCGGAGTAAAGGAGAAAACCCAATGGGAAAAAACTCCTCTCCAAAAAAGAGATAAAGAATCATGCTAAAAAGAAAAACATGAAGGAAGGAAGGCCTCACTGAGACCCCCCAAGGACAACTTCCTTCACCCCAAGCATGGAGTGCAACTGAAGATAGCGCGGAGATGCCAAAGGTTTAGTGAAGATGTCTGCAACCTGCTCCTCTGTAGGAATGTACTCCAAGATGAGAGAACCATCCTGAATCAACCGATGAAGTGCATGTGGATTTCAATGTGCTTGTCCGCCGATGCTCCACTGGGTTGTGAGAAATGTGAATGGCACTGATTGTCACACCAAAGAATAGTGGGCAATCCGAGGAAACCCAAACTCTGCCATCAACCGGGGTTTCATAAAACCTCCCCGACCGCCAACACGCCGCATCTGCATCAGAGATGATAATGCACAATAAAGCTAATCGCAAGACCATGTGATAGACCGTAACCAAGGCAAAAACAAAGCCGGTAGACGCCAATCATTGACATCACCAACCCAATTGGAGTCAGTGAAGCCAATGATGTGAGGGAATCCTGAAGTGTAGTGAATGCCATAATGAGTGGTGCCCCGAATGTACCTCAAAATACGTTTGGTTGCTTGCCAATGGCTCTCATGAGGATCATGAGAGAACTGAGAGACAAGGCCAACCGCAAAGGAAAGATCAGGACGAGAATGTGTTAGGTACAACAAACTGCCAACCAACTACCTATATAAAGTGGGGTCTACTGAAGGAGTAGAGCAAGTGGAAGACAAAACAACACCTGACTGAAATGGAGTGGGGGTAGACTTGCAATCAATCATGCCAAATCGCTGTAGCATATCAAGAGCATACTTCTCCTGAAATATGGAAATCCCATCCGAAGACTGAATAACCTGAAGACCCAGAAAGAAGTGCAAGAGACCAAGATCTGTCATCTCAAACTACTCCATCAAAG
This sequence comes from Sequoia sempervirens, assembly GCA_007258455.2. NCBI lineage: Eukaryota > Viridiplantae > Streptophyta > Pinopsida > Cupressales > Cupressaceae > Sequoia > Sequoia sempervirens. The sequence goes on along the minus strand of VDFB02147795.1, from coordinate 39,535 downwards.
CTCTATGAACACTCTGAATCATGGAGGATGAGCTACTTGTAAGGATGAGATCATCTACATATAGCACAAGAATCAAAAGATCACCCTCCTGACGCTGAATATACACTGTGTGATCAGAATGACAGCGTGTGAAGTGAGAGGAAAGCAAGAAGGAGTCCATCTTCTCATACCAAGCCCGAGGGGCTTGTTTGAGACCATACAATGAACGTCGAAGTCTACAAACCAAAGAAGAGTCCTGCACAAATCCCTGAGGCTGCTCCATATAGATCTCCTCATGTAGGTCTCCATGCAAGAAGGCACTCTTCACATCCATCTGAAACACTGTCCATCCCTGTGAAGCTGCAAGTGAAAGTACAAGGAATATAGAGTTCATCTTGGCGACAGGAGCAAAGGTTTCGGAGTAGTCAATACCCTCTACCTGAGAAAACCCCTTTGCAACAAGACGTGCCTTATACTTATCAATAGAACCATCTGCAGCATACTTGGTACGGTACACCCACTTGCACCGAACCAACTTTCTTCCCTTAGGAAGAGGACAAAGATCCCAAGTATGATTCTTCATCAAAGAAGAATACTCCTCATCCATAGCCCTATCCCACTCAAGGTGACCTGTCGCCTCTGAAAACTTTTGAGGATCATCCGAAATGGCATGACTCAAAAGACTAGAACCAGATGTCTGAGCACGAGTACGATGAGTATCTGAAGGATCACCTGCCAAAGAACCAGCTGCATCAACAGTAACACGGGCCCACCTAGGAAAAGATGGAGCAACTGGTGGTGGTGGAGATGGTGGATCATCATCTACATCATCCTCAAGAGATAAGTAATCCTCAAGAGATGAAGAGGAAGGAGTAGGCAATGAGGGAGAAGTTGGTGATGGAGAATCCATCTGAGGATAACGCTCATCAAACTAGACATCCCGCCGAAACAAGACCTCTCTGGAATCAGGATCAAACAACCTGTATGCCTTAACATCCTCACAGTAGCCAACAAATATGAGTGGTCGGCTCTTCCTCTCCATGGCTTTTCGCTGAGCATCAGGAATAAATGCCCAAGCCTCACTGCCAAAAACTCAGAATGTAGAAACATCAGGCTTGACATGGGTCCAAGCCTCCTCAGGAGTCATATGTCGCAATGCCTTATGAGGCGTCCGATTCTGAATATAATTGGCACAATTGACTGCCTCAGCCCAAAATGAAGAACTCATAGCTCGAGACTATATCATACAATTTTCCATTTCCCGTAAGGTTTTGTTCTTTCTCTCAGCAATACCATTCTGCTGAGGGGTGTAAGGAACTGTAAACTGATGCTGTAAACCATGCTCAATGCAAAATCTCTGAAAGCCCGATTAACATACTCCCCCCCATTATCTATGCGTATCCTCCTGATAGAAAGTCCAGATTGCTTCTCCACAAAAGTCTTAAAAGTCCTGAATGAGTCAAAGACTTTAGACTTGTACTTAAGAAAGTACACCCATGTACGTCTGGAGAAGTCATCAATAAAAGTGAGCACATAGCGGGCCCCTGAAAAAGAAGGAGTCAGAAAGGACATAAGATCACTGTGTACCAACTCTAGGGCTGCCCTAGCACGAGTGGCTCAACCCTTAGGAAAAGGATCTCGATGATGTTTGCCAAGGACACAACCACGACATACACCATCAGTACAAGAAATTTATGGAAGCCCAATCACAAGTGCCTGTGTACTCATCTGCTGTAGATATCTGTAATTGACATGGCCAAAACGCTCATGCCAAAGCCTACTTACTGAATCTGCATGTGCTATAAGAGAGGAACCAACAGTGTCTGAACTCTCAAAGCCATCAAATTTGTATAAGCGAGATGCAGAATCAACACTCCCAGTAGCCACAACCAAGTCAGGATCGTGAAGATCTTGAATAACCACATCATGTGGTGAGAACTCAACTGTTTTACCAGAGCCAGAGTGGCAAATCTGATAAACAGATAGAAGGTTTGTCGAAATGTCAGGAACCAAAAGCACATCTTGTAGACAACCACCATCCAATGAAATAGTACCTGAACCTTGAACTAAAAGTTGTGCTGAGTCACCAACTGCAATATGTCTAGTGCCTGTAGGGGCAAGAGCGGTGACCAAATCCTCTGTGTGTGTCATATGGTGAGAGGCACCAGAATCTAGAATCCAAGTGGATTCCGAGGACAATGCTCGTGTAGAAAGAGCATGACCTTTCCCTGTGGGCTGTGAAGAAGGCTGAGGTGCACTGATATTATGCTACTGCATGGCTTCCTCCAAAGCCTCTAAATGTTTCTAACACCTGGAAACGGGATGTCCTTCCTTGCCACAAAAACTGCAAGGATCACTAGATTTCTGCTTAGTCTTGGAGGAAGACTCACCAGACTTCGAAGATTTTCCCTGTTTAGAATTGGACTGTGGTTTTGAATCAGACTTAGGTGGTGGCTTGGAGGAATTCTCACTAGCCCCTGAATCTTTCTTAGGCTTCGGTTTCTACTTCTATTTTCCTTTGGAGGACTGGGCTACCAATGCTTGGTTCTGTGAACCTAAAAGTGAATCCAACTACTTAAGCTTAGCTTGCTCACGAGTCAGACGATCACAAAAGACCTCAAAAGAAGGCATGACATGGCGAGCACCCAAGGCATCCATGGTGGAATAGAAGGTCGAAGAGAAGATCTGAAATGGACCCCGAAGCTTGGAGAGGATCAGGAAAATGCACTCTGTATCAGTCTTAGTCTTACCACAACCCTGCAAGATAGATCTTTGTTGTTTGAACTTCATCAGAAAGTCCTCAATAGAGGGAAATGAATCATGTACCAAGGAGGTTAACTCTGCCTCAAGCTGCAAAGCTCTGAACTCATTGACAGTACCAAAAAGCCCATCAAACTTGGTCCAAATGGCTTGAGGAGTGAGACAACCCTCAAGATGAAACAGGAGACTGTCGAAAATGTGTAAAGCCATCAATCCCATAGCCTGATCCATATTGTTCCTATGCTACATAACCTCAAAGGCACGTGTCAACTGAGGCTAAACCTCATCCAAACAGGACCATAACCCGTGAGACTGAAGAAGAGTCATCATGCGACCCTTCCAAGTGTGGTAATTATGCAGTGTGAGAGGTTCAATAGGTCTGTCGTCCATCCTGTGAACTGTGCCTCAACTGCTCTGATTATTTTCTAATTATTATTAAGTGGTCTTTCAGAACTAGAAAGAAGATGCAGAAGGGGTTTTGTTTGTTTTGTTTTGGTGTTTGAAGATTCTGGTTTTCTGATGTAAATAATAGAAAGCAAGAAATAAAAACACCCCCCCACAATGCAAAATCCAATCCCCAGTACAATACTGAAAGCTAGAAAGCAAGAAAGAGCAGTAACTAGTTGAGACAAATTTCTGAGTACCTGAAAAAATTACTGAGGAAAAAGACTATAGATCTGGAAAGAGCACAAAATCACCTTTCTGATGCCTATTCGCTTTCGAAAAATGGAGCAAAAACGAGCAAGTTATGCCCCTCAGAGTGCAAAAGGCTCATCGGACTTTGACTGTGAAAAAATGCAATCAAACTAGAAAAATCTGAAAAAATTCCTACACCATTAGAACGGGCATGGAGCCAGCTTTCCAACGCCTATTCGTTTTTGAAAAACGGAGATCGGACGCCCAATTTATACCCAATTTTGTGAAAGAGGTAAATAAATAAATAGGGGCCCTTCTAGCCCTCAGGGGCTTAAAAAAAATGGCCCCTGGTCCACTGGGCGACCAGGGGTTGGTGCAAGATCTGGTGGCACGGGAGCGGCGCCGCTGGTGCTGGCGGAGGGCATGAGGCACCCGGGCGGAGCAGCAGGCGCACAAGTCGGGCGACGGCGGGTCCGGAAAAACGCCCTTTTTAAAAAACTTCATTTTTAATTTATTTTTATTTTTTTTTCGCCTCATACTGCGTGCCTAGGGCCGTACGGCCTTGGGGAAAAAAATTTGCCTTCTGGAGCAACTGTGTCCGAATCAGACGTATATTATATGAAAATTTTTTGCGAGCTCAACGGTGAGGTCCGTTTGGGCTCAAAGTGCACCAAAAAAATTACCCCCTATTCCAAAAATAAAACACAGAAGACAAACGCATATCTGATGCAACCAAAACCTGGATCTCAAACTCTTTCAAAAGACTGAACAAGCCGCAACAGATCTGGCTCTGATACCATGTAGGATTTGAGAAATACAAATCCACATAACCCAAATAACCTGCATGCAAGAAACCTGTCACAGAGAAAGAGAGAGAATGAAGAACAAAGGTTTTGGCTCTGACAAGGTGCAAGATCTATTATCAGAGAAAAAATGAATCAAGAATTAGATACAAATACAAGAGATCAATCCTTATAAAGGAGATCAACACCGAAAGGAAAACCTAACCCTAAGGTGAGAGCATTTAATAATTAAATATTAATTATTAAATGACTAATATATGCATAAAGTGAAATCTTAAGAGGAGAGTAAAGTTAATTAATTACTTTACACTAACAATTTTCACCTTCATCTTGTGTTGTGTGACACAAGGTTGCTATATTTATCTCGTGGTCTATGTTGAAGGAGAATTGCTCAACAAATTTCTCAACCAGCTCACCCCAAGATTTAATGCCATAGTCTAGACCCGAAAACCACTCTAGAGAAATTCCTACAAGACTTCTTGGAAATAGTCTCATAAGATATGTGGGGTCATAAGCCACATCTATGCACATGGTAGAAAATTCCCTTATATGTTCTATTGAATTTTGTTTGCCATTGTACTCAAGGAGATTCAGTATGACATACCTGTGAGGGAAAGGTGTCATGTACAATGATCTATCAAAGGGAAATGGGCATATGTCCTTTGCTGAAAAGGATTTTGTAGTGCACGCATTTGTGTTTGCAAGACTTCAACCTGGGTTAATGATGTGTTGGATGATTATGCAGATCTATGTATGTATCCTGAAATCCAAGGTCTCGTGATGGGTTTCGATTGAATGTTGGTATTTGTTGTGGGTTTGGATTCAAAATGTTGGTGAATGTGTTCTAGTTTGGAATCTACATAAATTGGTTTTCACTTGGAATCTGTGTAAATTGGTTTTGACTTGGAATTTGTGTGAATGGATTTTGACTACTACTCTGGGAGAATGGATTCTAATTCAAAATTTGTGTGAATGGATTTTGAATGCCAATCTAGTAGAATGGATTTTGATTGCCATATTGGAATGAGGGAATGCCTCTTTTTTGTGTAATCTGCGGTATAGTACTAGTGACTTGAACACTAGGTATGGCCATTGATTGTGGTATGGTACTTGTGACACTGGCATTAGGTATGGCTATTAAATGTGGTATGGTACTTGTGACACTGACATTTGGTGTAGAGGCTGATGTTTTAGATCTTTTATTCCCAACAAGAGGACCAAAGGGAGTGGATGATGATGCCCCTACAGTGAAATTAAATCTTGATGTCATGCCAAATGTACCAAATGGAGACGTATGGACTTTCATACTTTGCATAGGTATGTCAAATGGTATGGTTGTATTTACCTGAGGTATAGTAGTACTAACAGTCGTATTTTTCCCTTGTGTATGTTGAGCTTGTAAGGTGATAATATCGAATCCTATAGGTAAGGTAGCACCTTCAGCTAGCAATTTGGCTAAGTATCATTGACGATCATTTGCTAGGTACTCATCTACAAAAGAGGAAAACTCAGGGTCCTGTGCAACAGCCTCTATGTCTTTTGTTGTAATGTTCCCTTGAGTGCTTCTAGTGGTGAATATGTCTAATAAAGTCTTGTGAGATCTTGTGGAGAATGGATTGATGAATTCGTTTGGGTTCAAAATATTTTCTCTCTCTCTTCTCTTAGATCTAGTTTTAACCATTAAGATAAGCTCAATATGCAAGGAATGCAAAAATATGTCTATGGACAGTATGACTCTAGTCTATGTTTTTGGGATTTTCTAAATTCAAAATAAGGAATTTTCTAAGATGACTCTAGACTAAAATGACAATATCTAAAGATGCAAAGTCTAATAAAGTTTCTAAGGTAATTAATTTTGTAAACCTAAGATGGGGGTATCACCTACCTAAAGTCCAACCAAGGTGTCAATTTAGTTGTGTCAATGGAACCAATGTAGGACTAGGATCAAAGATAAGTTGAGTTTCCTAACTAGATTGATGAGCTAGGAGGACTCTTTGTAGGACAAAGGATATGATGACAAGACTAGGTTGAATGATAGATTTTATTAACACTATGATTTTTCTAGAGTATAGATGGTGGACCTATCCTAAAGTTTGCAAAAGTGACCTTCCTAGAAGTTTAATCTCAAGGCAATATGTACTCAAAGATGAAAGTAAAACTCTGAATTGGGACGATTATAGTAATGGCTAAATGATACCTAAAGGATGCAAAATTGAGCAAATCATTTCAGTTTTCTAGTCAAGGACTAGTATGAAAATATGGATCAAAGACTGGTATTGATTGTGTTGACTGGACAGTGACTATGAATTCTGGATTTCTAATAATCAGGTAAATACGTCACAAAATTATAGCAGATGTGGTGATGTTTCATAGTTGCGGTTTTCTGGTTATTACTTGCACATTTCTAAGTAAATTTCAGTGTCTATATTAGACAGATGCGACTCGTAATGGAAATTGCAACTCAGACTATAACATATACGATTTTCCTAAACTCTGTGCATTGGTAAAAGTTTTGCAAAAGTGGCAAATGTGTCGTTCTAGATTGCAGTTGTGGCTCAAATTGACAGATGCATCACAAAATATCACAAGTGTGGTTTTCTAAAATAGATGCAGTTTTCAATAGAGCAAATGCAAGCTAATCTAACAGATGCAACTCTAGGCTAAACAGATATGACTCGATAGAACAATTGTGACTCTGTTGTGGTTTTAGTGAATGGAGATATAAAAATGATGTTGTTTTCTATGATCAAGTTCTGGAAAACAAAGAAAATCATAAAACAAAGTGTTTTCAGTTTCATTCTAGACTCAAAGAATGCTTAATTTGATAATAGACAAGCACATCCTAGGCTATGAAGCATAGTATTTATTGATTTCTCACTTGGGTTTCCCCAGCTATGCTTATTCAAGGTAGATGATTAGTAGTTTGACCCCTCTAGCTCCCCTCCATGGCTCATTAATTTAATTTAGGGTAGCCAAGCTACAGTACCCATGAACATCCCATGGCATACTTTCATCTCTACACATGAACCATAAGAATGTGAGACAGCTTCATAGGTCTAACCTCCTGCACCAGTAAATAGAAGGATTTTGGACACTACAAACAAAGGTGTTTAATTAGGGAATTTTGTTCGTAGTGCATGATCCCTGCGACGATATTCCCCTTTTGAATCCATCTCGTCAGAACCATACACGTGATTCTTGGGATTTCCCCAAGAATCCACTTTTATAAACCAGCTGGAAGTCCCTCGGGTTTAGGGTGCTACCGGTCTAAGTCATCCTGGGGTGAGTACTTTTTCCCACTAGAACAAGCCCAAGTTCTAGAGTTAGTAACCATTTCTCTTACACCTAGGATCGCATGGATGTGCAAGGGGAGAGGATACTTCGATGTACCAAATCATGAGGTTAATTACACAATTGTGCTTTCGCACCAAACACAATAGACACTTGTTAATTTTAATGAAAATGAAAGATTTGCTACACTACCAAACAATTTGTTTCAAAAATTTAACTAGGGTCTTTGACATGCATTTTTTTAGAAAGATTCATTAGTATTTTAATAATGGCCTTTGATTAGGGTATGTGCAGGATCATGATGGGCCAAAAAGTGGCAATATTATGGGTATTTGTAGGGTATGTGGCTAATGACTTTTTTTACCCAAAATTGATGAAACAAAAAGGGTTTTAGAGGATATTCTCAGCTTTCCACCAATATAAATTATGTTATAATTTGAATTTAATAAACTATTATTATTTATTTTCTATTAGAATTATGACTAAAATCCTAATTGATAGGTTGATTGAAAAATATCTATAACTTTCAAACGGTATCACATTTTGAATTTGAAACATGTGTCACATTCTATGCTTCACATACTATAGGATTAAAAAAATAAAAAATAAATTTCATGAAGTTTTGACCAAGTTAAGGTGGTCAGACACGAGTTTTTATATTTTAAAAAAGTTGTAATTAAAAACTCATAATTAATTATTTACTTGGAAAAAAAATATAAAAGAATATGCATCACATTTGGACATGAGTCCTCTACTTGTATATAAAATCTTATAAAAAAATATTATCATTTTATTATGGTTAGGGTGTTCAGACAGACACCTACTTCTTATTTTTCCCCTAAAATTTAAGTACTACTGCATTGAAATTTTAAATTTTCACCAAATATATATATATATATATATATATATATATATATATATATATATTTAAATAAACCTAGTAGTTTAGAAACTACATTCAATTTTCTATAGATTCTATTCTTATATATTTTTGAAATAATATAGATAACTTATTCAAATTTTTACGTCAAGTTGCCTAACACTGATTTTTCTAAAAATTTTGCCACTTAAGGGCCTATTTTTTCCATAATGATCCTACACATACCCATTATCAATCTGCAAAAGCTTCGTTAACTCCTCAAGAAACACGCTGAAAATAGAAGATTAGTGAAAATTAAAAAAATACGAAAGGAAACTATAAATTGAAATTCTAAACCTAAAAATATACCAGTCGGATGCGTCGTTTTCTCTGTCAAATGCATCATGGTATTTTAGTAGTTAGTTGCAGCTCTTAAAATGATAAATGAATTATTATTTCTTAGATGCATCATTTTCAATCTCAGATGCGGTCAAGAAAGTCAATTGCATCATTTTTTCAAGCTGATGCATCTTTGAATGTCAACTGCGATGTTTCATCAGGAAGATGTGTCATTCCGTACAAAAACCTGCAAAATCAATTAAAAGTCTATGAATAAGTGAAGATGGTGTCTTCACGTCGAGTTCACCAAATGTAGCTCAAAGAAAAACACATGAGAGAGTTAGGAAATTCAAATCTAATCTATTCAAACTATACTAACGAATCCTCAAAGCTTAGATAATCGAGCACAAAAGAAAGCTAAGAACAAAATTCATAAAAGAAACTATTTTACCAAACATGCGATCAATTCCGTTGAATAACCTCCATTATTCTTCTCCATTTCATCTATGTAGTATACTTTCCCTCAGATTTTCAAAGTTCGTGCACACATAGCCTAAGTGTTGTGATTAAGACAAAACATTGAAGATTCAAGATAATTGCTCCAAAATTCATACAATTTTGAGAGAGATTGGAATGATGAAGAATATATCAATTTATAGAAAATTGATCATTCAAACAACAGGTCAGGATCGAAATATCAACAGACAGTTGAGATTGAAAGAATAGGCATGCATTCTAATAAATGTTAGTAGTGACATGAGTGATACAAATTAGAAATAGAAATAAAGATTAAATAAGTGATTTAATCTTCGAGTTTGGTATTCAAAAATAGAAGAATAGTCTTTGCATGACAAAGATAAAGATGGATTAAAGCAACTCTCTGTTCAAATGCACTTAAAGATTTAATTAATTAAATAGGAATATTTAATTAATATGCATCTACATGCAATTGAGTTAGAACTTAGATGACTGAATGATATGATGAAGAGATTACTCAAGAATGTCACCTAGACACTAATCCAAAGTTAACTGAGCAATTTAAATAGATGTCAAGTAAGAGTGAATACTTAGATAATTTACACAATTATCTAAATATAGAGGAATGTGTTAAAATATAATTTATGAATTAAATAATTCATTTAATTCAAGATTTGATATTCGAAGAATAATTAAATAAATAAGATTTATTTAATTAAGTGATAAAGGTGTTTAATGAATAATTAAATAAATAAAGAATTTATTTAATTATAGTTGAAATATGATAGAGGTAAATTAAATAATAATTTATTTAATTGAAGAAGGATAAGGTTAATTAGTAACATAATTAAATAAAAAGCGTTTATTTAATTAATCAGATAGAATAAAGAAAAGTGTGAATTAATTAAATAGTTAAGATTATTTAATTAATAGAAGAAATGAAGACTTTAGAAAATAATTAAATAATTGACATTATTTAATCATAACCATGAAGAATACGAATTATGAAGAATATTGAAGTTGCAGGCCTAAACTAGATTTTGGTGTCTACACCTGAAACTATAGAAATCCCTAAAAAATCAGTGCAATGGGACTAAGTCGCCACCATGGGTGACTTAGTCCACTCTATATTTTTTGCAAATCCAAAAGTGAAAACAAAATCCCACAACTTGCACTCTATTTTCTGATGGAAATCTAGATCTGAATCTTTGAAAAACCCTATAAGACAAAAGATAATTTGATTTCTAATGGGGGGTTTTCCTTAGTCAAACCCCTAGTTGGTATTCAAACTTTGTGAGAGATAAAATATGCATAAAACCCTAGCCTTAAGTGTGTCTAAGACTAGGAAACCTAAAATGAGACAAAACCATATTCTATTGTGCTAAAATAAGATAAGAAAATGGCACTTGAATGATACAAGACTTCAATCTAAGAAACCCTAAAACATTTAAAATGAATGAAAATACATGCAAATTTTATGCAAACCTTAAATCTGAAGATAGAGAGAAAATGGAAGATGGAGTCACTTTGAAAACAAGTCATTAGGTGTGATTTCATGGCTAGTTGCATCTCCTCAACCTAGATTTCTCCAAGATTCACCATAGGAATCCATGATCAACCTTTTGCAATGTGAGATCTTGAACAAAAAGTGAGTTTAAAGACCTGTAAAAACCCTAGTTTGCTTCCCTTAAGCTTCAACTTTGTTGTAGAAAGACTAATGAGACTTCTTGTGAAAGACATTTTGCTCTTGACTTTTTCTTTTTTCTTTTTTTCCTTGTAAAATGCCTAAGAGATATGAAAAATGACCTAAAACCATGTATTTATAGGCATTAACACCTAATTACTCCTTATTTTAACTTCATAGGCCAACATCCCTAAAAACTTTGAATTAGGTTGGTGATGTTTCCACTCAAAAGTGGAAAATACCCCAAAAGGGACAAAGTCGCCACCTTGGGCGACTTATCCCACCTAGAATTTTTGAGGTGGGTTTCACAAAATTTGAGTGGTTTGAATATTTTTTGTTAGGATTTAAGTGGGTTGTGAGTGAAATAGGCCTTAAATTCCAAAATCATGAGCATTAGAGGCCTATAAATGGAGTTTTTAAGGGTTGATTGATGTAAGGTGTCTAAAGTAGGACCAAATTTATTGCAAAATTATCTCTTTCTTCAAGAGTATACAATTTTTGGTGACACAATATCTACCAAAGCATTTTAGCAAATTGCATAGACAAGGCAATCAACTATTTGAAGAAATGCCTCAAAGAAATGGGGTCTCATGGTGATGTGCATTTTATCAAACAACTAATTGCATTGTCTATGCTACCAAATTTTCCATACACGTCTCCAAAAAATTGGAATATACTCCTCCCACATTGATAGATCTTTGAAACTATTTTGGTTTTCATCTCTATTGACAAAACACTAGCTTGTCAATGCGGTAGGGTTTATAATGTAGGGGCAACATGAGAAAATATCTCATAGAAATGGGGTTTCATGGTGATGTACATCACCATGAAACCCCATTTCTATGAGATATTTTCTCATGTTGCCCCTATTTTGTCAACCCTACTGAATTGGTAGGCTAGTGAGCTCACTAGTTTGCCAATGCTACCACATTTCACATACATGTCTACGAGAACTTTATTGTCAAAAAAATTTCATGTCTTGTCCATGCTTCCATTTTGAGCCTATCTTGCAATCAATCCATGCCACATGACCACATTTATTTAAGGAATTCCATCCAAAAAATCATGTGAGCATTGGCAAGCTAGTGAGCTCACTAGCTTGCCAATTCCGTAGGGTTGACAAGGTAGGGGTAGCATGAGAAAATGCCCCATAGAAATGGGGTCTCATGGTGATGTGCCCCATAGAAATAGGGTCTCATGGTGATGTACATCACTGTGAGACCCCATTTCTATTGGGAATTTTCTCACACTACCCCTACCTTGTCAACCCTACCGAATTGGAAAGCTAGTGACCTCACTAGCTTGCCAATGCTACCACATTTTGCATACATGTCTATGAAAACATTATTGTCAAACATTTCAAATGCCTTTTCCATTCTTCAATTTTGAGCTTATCTTGCAATCAAGGCATTCTAGATGACCACATTTCTTTAAAGCACACATGAGGTGGGACAACAACTAGTAGAGTTTGGGAAGTACAAAACAATGGCATACATTACAAAATATGATAATCAAACAAAAAGGTGTGATTTGGTTATTCAGAAGATTCTAGTGTATCAGTTTATGTCTATGTTTCATGAAAATATATTGTATGAGTATGCAAGGCATACCCATAGAGCTCGATGGTTGGATATGTAATTCAAGTTATGCAAGGACACCTTTCTAGTTGGCAGCATATTTTTAGTGGTTGTCTTTGCAGATAACTACACTCTATAGTCATAGCATGAGGTGCAGTCACAATATTACAACTCTACATAGGTTTTGATATTTGTGCACATATAATTCATTCAAGCTAGTATTATAGAGGATCAAAGGAAAGTATTAAGGGAGTATCACTTTTATATTAGTGATGATCGCACACATTCTCCAGAGTTCATGCAAAGTTGCTTCCAAATGTTCTACAGTGATTTGGCTAAGAGGGGCATAACATATGGTTGGATAACTGTGCAACATAGTTCAAGAACTCATACATGTTCTACTAGTTGAGAAAAATGCATGTCATTACAGGTGTTCGGCATATGTGGAACTTTTGTGAGGTCAGGCATGGAAAGGGGGAGCATTAGCATGAGAAGAGTTAAAGCATAAATACAATGCAAAGTTGATAGATGCAAAATCAATCATTGAGTGGTGTAATGCTTCGATGAGTCTAGGTAATGAAGGTACATCTTTAATTCATATATTTTTTTGGTTGAGGGATGGTACTAACATTGCACCATATGAGGATTTTTGTACACTAACAGGATCAAGTGAGCTACACTCTTTCCTTAGCTCAAATGTAGGTTCATGGAGTATCAATACATGGAAGATGGAATGCTTTTTTTGTTCATGTACAATGCAAGTCTGGGATGATTGGGAGTCAAAGGAGTGGGTTGAGAAATGGTCATTAAGTTATCTTAACCCACTTCACATGTATCGCCCTCCAATGGTATTGGAACTAACATAGATGGATTCACCAATTGACTTTGACCACATATCAGATCTAGTTCAATCAGGTAATATATCTACTTGCATAGTTTTTAAAATTCCTATTGTTATCTTACTTTGTAGTGTATTTGTAATGTTGACTAATTTCATCTAATTTGCTACACATATCAATGTAGGGAATGTTTATGCATTTATTATAGATGAAGACAATGAAGAGGGAACGAATTATTACTTGTGTCGTTGTGTTGAGGCCAAAATGAAATTGAAAGCCCCAATTATAGATGGATAAAAATTGAATACCCTATAGGCTCAGTTGTTGTTATTGGAATGTGGCTTAGAAAATACCCACATAAAAGTGTTAAATTTTGGTTGTTTGAGGACTTTGACACCCATCGAAAGATTCTTCATTGCTCAAACCTTGTAGTGGTATCCAACGTTCATTTGACCAAATATGGGGTTAGACCTTTGAAGAAGACCTTGTGAAAGGTGTGTGAGGCTAACTATGAGGCAATACTTGACACAATAAAGAGTAGAGTAGACCTGGATGGTTCATTGGATTAATTTGTAAGTATGCACATTGGTTCTTATTAATTTGTACTTGTATGCACATTAATTTGTATGATGCTAAGACTATAATTCCAATGCTATCATCTAATTTTTATATCATGTATGTAGGTGATTGATAAAGTTATCATACTTGCAAATATAGCACACTTTATGTTTAGAACTATGGAAAAGGATACAGATTTCAATGGTATTTTAATTTTTCTCAAAAATATGCAAAAAAAATGATGTAGGATATTCTCTATAGATTATTAAATAAGTGGAAGATTAAATTATGTTGTTTTTATAATAGGTTACAAGTTTCCAAAAGGTTGGAAAGTAATAGTTTGGTTACATTCTATTCATGATAGGTTGTTGTGTGCAATAGGCATCTTGGAACTCCCAATGAAGGTGTATGGCCAGGAGTGACTAAGCTGAGAGACTGGCATGCCTATCCTCATTGGATGCATCAAGATTTAAACCTTGTTGTTCCCAACTTGGAACCAAATGGTGTGGATTTTTTGTTTGTAAGTTCCTTCCATCTATTGTCATTTCATTTCCATTTTGGATACTCTTTCCTTTTCTTCTTTTATTTTTCCTATTTGTAAGTAAACTACTAAAAATTGATTGGTGTCTCCTTCTAGAAAATGTTGATTTATGAGCCATCCAAGAGTATCTCAGCCAAAAAAGCAATGCAACATCCTTATTTTGCTAATCTTGACAAATCTCAATTCTAATTTTAAGCCATTATAAAAGTGTGTGTGAAGCTTAGTGAGGGTTAAATTATTCATTTGAAGTTAACCTCATCATGAGCACCTATGATGTAGACATTATAAAAGCATTTCAAATTTCAAGTTATTCTATTCATGAGAGGATTTGGTGTGCAATAGGTTTCTTGGAACTCCCAATGATGATGTATGGCCAAGAGTGACTAAGTTGAGAGACTAACATGCATATCCTAAATGGAAGCATCAATATTTAAGCCTTGTTGTTCCCAACTTGGAACCAAATGGTGTGGATTTGTTATGGGTATGTGTGATGCAGAGGGTCAGGGATCTCAAAAATTCCACAAAGAATTAAAGATTAACAAGCTTTGCTCTTCGATTTATCAACTAGTCTCCAACTTGGAAATAGGGTCTTCACCTTGCAACTAAGGATGTTCTGCCTCCCCTTGTGACTTTCAATCACTGAGATGAATTCACCAGACCTTAAATGAACTTGATTCAAATGGGTTTCAAGCCCTAACCCTCCATTTTGTACAAAACTCCCTTTTTGCTGCTCAACCAGTCCTATTAGCCCTATTAGGCCTTTGGCGATGGACTATTGTCTTTTCCCTCAAAATTTGCACTCTAACCTCCAACTTAATGATTGTATCAGGTGTGTTTCATGATGGTTAATAACATATCAACCCACTTGCACCACTTGTTTCAGACTTTCTTACTTCTAGCCCTGCTGTTTCCTTAAAATTAGGCCTAATTAGCCCTATTTAACAAAGCAACTCCTCTTCAAATTTGTCTCCTGGTCTTGAAACTTTCAACAGTCTTCTAAAACATTCCCAAATCAAAGATTCTCACACTTTTAAACTTCTAGGATGCTCACAACATGCCCAACTACAAAACCCTCACTAATTTGGCTTAAAACTAGGGCTTTTGGTTTTTAGGGTTTCCTATCACTTCCAAGACTTGGTTTTTGACTTTCCACCATTCATTCATCAATGTTCAACTATTGCAATTCAAAAATGTGTCTCTTGTTAAGGCAGTTTGCTCACTGCTATACCCTAGGGTCAACTTTCTTCCCTCTTCCTTTGCCAACTCACTGTGCACAGTCAATTTTCCACCTTTCCTGCATATTTAGTTGTTAGTTTCAGTTTGCACAAGTTATATTAGATCCATTTCATAGGATTCCAGTCATACATCCCTTGAAATGGATCATTCTTTCATTGGAAGACCCTCAAAACAGTCTATTTCAGCCTTTTCCTGTAGACAGTCAGCAAGAACACGTGCTAAAATTGATTTTTAAGAACTTTCAGAGCATTCAACAATTTGAAAACATGGAATTTATAATGCTTTGGCCTTCACATTAATGAAACTTCAAAAAGAACTCAATAGATTGCAAAAACACAAGAGAAAAATGCAAAAAACAGTGATTTTCTGCCCTTTCTTGGAAACAGTCCGTACAATGTCCTTCAATCCTTCATCAAATCCCGTACAATGGAATTCCCTGGGGTTATAGGCCAACTACAAAACTGTTCCAACCAACAAAAGTCGGTTCACAACTCACTAAAGCCAATTAAGCCCCTAAACTCACTTTCCCGCCCAAACAAAATTTGAAATTTTGAAATAACAATCTTAAAATATATTAATTTGCATCAACTAAAGACCATTGGATATTTAATATCCAAGCTTATTTAACCTATCTAAAGCCTAAGAACATTTAATCAAATCCCTTAAAACATACTTTTCCCCTTACATTGCATTTTGACTGGATTCCTTATCAGGAATCTTGAAACCTTTAACACTTTTAGCACACTCATTCAATTCAAATGCCATTATAGGCTTCAACACATTATAATTAATGCTCTGACATGCTTGGAAGGTCCTCCTGACCCCTGCTCCCTCCTGACTCTTGGAGTGTTCCCTGAAGCTCCTGGGTGCTCCTGCACCAATGTGTAGGATCGTGATGGGCCAAAAAGTGGTGATATGATGGGTATGTGTAGGGTATGTGGCTGATGATTTTTTTCTTACCCAAAATTTATGAAACAAAAAAAAGTTTTTAAAGGAGATTCTCACCTTTCCACCAATATAAATTATGCTTTACTTTGAATTTAATAAATAATTATTATTCATTTTCTATTTGAATTATGATTAAAGTCCTAATTGATAGGCTAAATGAAAAACATGTATAGCTTTCAAACGGTATCACATTTTTTGAATCCGAAATATGCATCATATTCTATGTTTTTCATACTATAAGATTAAAAAAGAAAAAATTAAATTTCATGAAGTTTTGACCAAGTTAAGGTGGTCAAAAATATGAGTTTTTTATATTTTTTAAAATTTGTAATAAAAACTTCATAATTAATTATTTACTTAAAAAAAATTACAAAAAATATGCATCACATTAGGACACGAGTCTTCTACTTATATCTAAAATCTTATAAAAAAATATTATCATTTTATTATGGTTAGGGTGGTTAGACAGACACCTACGTCTTATTTTTTCCTTGAAATATTAGTACTACTACATTGAAATTTCAAATTTTTACCAAATAGATTTTTTTTGTTTTAAATAAACCTAGTAGTTTATAAACTACATTCAATTTGCTACATATTAGATATTCTTACATATTTTTGAAATAATATAGACAACTTATTCAATTTTTTATGTCAAGTTGCCTAACTTTGATTTTTCTAATTTTTTTGCCACTTAAGGGCTTGTTTTTTCCATGATGATCCTGCGCATACCCTTGTCTATAAGTGTCTTCCATCTATTTTCATTTCATTTCCATTTTCGATGCTCTTTCTTTTTCTTCTTTTAATTTTCCTATTTGTAAGTAAACTACTAAAAATTGATTGGTGTCTCCTTGCAAAAAATGTTTATTTATGAGCCATCCAAGAGAATCTCAGCCAAAAAAGCAATGCAACATCCTTATTTTGATGATCTTGAAAAATCTCAATTCTAATTTTAAGTCATTATAAAAGAGCGTGTGAAGCTTAGCAAGGGAATTTCAAGTTATTAATTTGAATTTAACCTCAGGGTATGTGTAGGATCATGATGGGCCAAAAAGTGGCAATATTTAAGTGATATGATGGCCCATGTGGCTGACGACCTTTCTTTTACCCAAAATTGATGAAATAAAAAGTATTTTTAAAGGATATTCTCAGTTTTCCACCAATATAGATTATGCTTTACTTTGAATTTAATAAATAATTATTATTCATTTTTATTTGAATTACCACTAAAGTTCTGATTGATTGGCTAATTGAAAAACATATAGCTTTCAAATGGTATCATATTTTTTGAATCTAAAACATGCATCACATTCTATGCTTCATATATGATAGGATTAAAAAAGAAAAAATGAATTACATGAAGTTTTGACCAAATTAAGGTGGTCAAACATACGAGTTTTTATATTTTTTAAAAGTTTTAATAAAAAAATCATAATTAATTGTTTACTTGGAAAAAAATTACAAAAAAATATGCATTACATCAAGACATGAGTCCTCTACTTATATCTAAAATATTATAAAAAAAATTATCATTTTATTGTGGTTAGGGTGTTGGACAAACACCTACTTATTTTTCCCTAAAATTTACATACCACTTGCATTGAAATTTTCACCAAATAAATTTTTAAAAATAAAAATAAACCTAGTAATTTAGAAACTACATTCAATTTGCTACAAATTCTATTCTTACATATTTTTAAAATAATATAGATAAATTATTCAAATTTTTATGTCAAGTTGCCTAACTCTAATTTTTTTTAATTTTTTGCCACTTAAGGGCCTATTTTTTCCATGATGATCCTACACATACCCCTCATCATGAGCACCTATGATGTAGACATTATAAGAGCATCTCGAATATATGAGTGACATTGTAAAATATATGTGAGAACGGTGTACCTAAGGAATCATTGAATCGTATTTTTAGTTATTATGAGAGATTCGTATAAGTTGTGTTTGTGTGCATGAAAATGGGGTACATTGATTTAATATTTGATTTAAGTGGGGTGTTAGAATTCATATAGCTTGATTTTTTTCTCATGGTTTTTGTTTTACCACTTGATAGTTTTAAGAAAGCATTGTGCCTACAAGTACAAGCACTTAGGTTTTAGAATGGTGTATGAAGTGTATTAGACAATTGTAGCACAAAAACAAGAATAAGGACTACCAAATAAATCTAATTTTATTGTAAACATCATATCATTAATATAGTGAGTGTAATAACCATTGACGGTTACCAATCATTCTTTTTCTTTGTTTATTCTCTCCCTATTATAACTAGCACCAATTAACTAAGTTATTGTAAAAAATTCATTTATTAAAACAAATCAACCTAATGATTATATATCAATATCAATATAGCATACCATCTATTCACATAAACATTTTTAATGATATTTACTAAAATTTTGAAATCTATTTTTCCCTCAAACATATGTAATTCATGCAGCGTAATCCCTTAATAGTCTAAATTGCAAAAGGGTAAAAATATTTGATGACATGTTACCTAGAGACCATGTCAGTTACAGGCATTACATTTGAGGCATTGAGATCATGTACGAAATATCTACAATAACCTCTCTCAATTTTTGTTATCTTAGAGTCATTTTCCCATGGTGTTCAGTTTTGACTTGATGGAAAAAGTGTTAGTTGCAAGTAGTATAAAGTTACAAAGTGGTGCAAATTTTGTTCTGCAACTCGTGTGACCAAACAGACTGTACCAATGTGTCTGGATGGGTACGTTTACACTAAGAATGGTTCTCTTTCACACCCAAACACACCAAATCATTCTGAGCTACATTCAACCGGCTCAATCTCGTAAGGGTCCAAAGTGCAAAATGGTTGCAATATTTGACAAGCTATTACTCAAAATCATGATGCTTACGAACTCTCTATCTAAGCATATGGGATTGCATTGGACCCCTCTACAATAACATCTCTCAATTTTTGTTATCTCAGAGTCGTTTTCCCCTGGTGTTCAATTTTCATTTGATGGAAAAAGTGTCAAATGCAAGCAGTGTAAAGTTGCAAAGTGGTGCAACTTTTTTTCTACAACTCATGTGACCAAAAAAACTGTTCCAACATGTCTATATGGGTATGTTTATGCTAGGAATGGTCCTCTTTCACACCCAAACATGTTGAATCACTTTGAGCTACATTCAACCGGCTCGATCCCTTAAGGGTCCAAAGTACAAAAGAGCAACAATCTTTGACAGGCTACTACTCAAAAATTGTGACACTTATGAACTCTTTGTCTGAACCTATGGGATCATGTTGGGCCCCTCTACTATAACCTCTCTCAGTTTTTGTTATCTCAGAGATGTTTTCCCATGGTGTCCAATTTTCACTTGATGCAAAAAGTGTCAAATGCAAGCAATGTAAAGTTGCAAAGTGGTGCAACTTTCATTTTGCAACTCATGTGACCAAAAAAAATATTCCAATGCATCTGTATGGGTACATTTATGTTAAGTGTGGTCCTCTTTCGTACCCAAACATGTTGAATCATTTTGAGCTACATTCAACCGGCTTGATCCCTTAAGGGTCCAAAGTGCAAAATGGCTGCAATATTTGAAGGGATATTACTCAAAAATCGTGATGCTTATGAACTCTCTGTCTGAGCCTACTAGATTGTGTTGGGGCCCTCTACAATATTCTTGCTTGTTTTTTGTTATCTTAGGGTCATTTTTCTGTGGTGTCCAGTTTTCACTTGATGAAAAAGTATCAATTGCAAGCGGTGTAAAGTTGCAAAGTGGTATAACTTTTGTTCTACAAATCATGTGACAAAAAATATTGTTCCAACGCAATTAGATAGGTACATTTGTGCTAGGAATGGTCCTATTTTTCACCCAAACATGTTGAATCACTCCAAGCTACGTTCAACCGACTCGATCCCTTAAGAGTCCAAAGTACAAAATGTCTACAATCTTTGATGGGTTATTACTCAAAAAATGAGATGCTTACAAACTCTTCATCTGAGCCTATGGGATCATGTTGGGCCCCTCTATAATAACCTCTCTCAATTTTAGTTATCTCGAAGTCATTTTCCCATGGTGTCCAGTTTTCACTTGATGGAAAAATTGTCAAATGGAAGCAGTGTCAAGTTGCAAAGTGGTGGAACTTTCATTCTATAGCTCATATGACCAAATGAATTGTTCCAATGCATTTGTATGGGTACATTTACACTAGGCGTGGTCCTCTTTCACATCCAAATATGTTGAATCACTTTGAGCTACATTCAACTAGCTCGATCCCTTAAGGGTCCTAAGTACAAAAGGGCAACAATCTTTGATGGGCTACTACTCAGAAAATGTGATGCTTACAATATCTTCATATTTTCCTATAGGATCATGTTAGGCCCCTCTACTATAACCTCTCTTGGTTTTTGTTATCTTAGAGTGGTTTTCCTGTGGTGTCCAATTTTCACTTGATGGAAAAAATGTCAAATGCAAGCAGTGTAAAGTTGCAAAGTGGTACAACTTTCATTCTACAACTCATGTGACCAAATGAACCATTCCAACGCATCTAGATGGGTATATTTATGCTAGGAATGGTCCTCTTTTGCACCCAAACATGTTGAATCACTTCGAGCTACATTCAACCAACTTGATCCCTTTAGGGTCCAAAGTGCAAAATGGTTGTAATATTTAACAGAATTACTCAAAAACCATGACACTTACGAACTCTTCGTTTGAGCCTATAGGATTGCGTTGGACCCTTCTACAATAAACTCTCTCAGTTTTTTTTATCTTGGAGTCATTTTCTCATGGTATCCAATTTTCACTTGATGGAAAAAGTGTTAAATGCAAGTAGTGTAAAGTTACAAAGTGGTGCAACTTTCGTTCTGCAGCTCGTGTGACCAAATAGACTACTCAAACACATTTAGATGGGTACGTTTATGCTAGGCATGGTCCTCTTTTTCACCCAAACACATTGAATCACTCTAAGCTACATTTAACTGGCTTGATCCCTCAAGGGTCCATAGTGCAAAATGGTTGCAATCTTTGATGGGCTATTCCTCAAAAACCGTCACATTTACGAACTCTTTGTCTGAGCCTACAAGATCACCTTGGGATCATCTACAATAATTTCTCTCAATTTATTTTATCTCAAAGTCATTTTCCCATGGTGTCCAATTTTTACTCAATGGAAGAAGTGTCAAATGCAAGCAGTGTAAAGTTACAAAGTGGTGAAACTTTCTATCTGCAACTCATGTGACCAAACAAACTATTCCAATGCATCCCTATAGGTACATTTAAGATAGGAATGGTCCTCTTTTTCACTCAAACATGCTGAATCAATCTGAGCTACATTCAACCGACTTGATCCCTTATGATGCCATGCAAAACAATCAAAAAGATAAACATTCACACAACAGTTGAGAAGTCTGAGTTCTCCACACCAAAAGCATATGATCATCCTCAAGTCTAGAAAGTGGAAGACATTTTTTAATGATCCTCCCTTCCCTTACAACAATATACAACCAACTTTAAATGCGTACAATGGTGGAACTTGGAAACATTTTATTTTTTCCTCAATTAACAACTTTGGTTGTGAAGCATTTTGTCATTTTCATTTGAAATTATTTGCTATGCTTGAAAATTAGAGTCTAAGAGAAACAAGTGATTCTTTCACGTACATTTATTATTTGTTGTGATAAATAAAATTTTCACCCAAGTCCATTTCTTATTTGTATTATAAATTATAAATCTTTCTCCCAAGTCCATTTCCTATATAGGAAATAATATTGCAAAATGTTGGCATATACATCTTTTGAAATGTTGATATGGTGATGGATCAAGAACATAACAATTCATTCTATACTGTGAGGATTATGCTGTGAAAATGTTTAAAGACTATGCAAGATAAATGTTTGTATGATAATGTGTCAAGAAGTTAACTACTTGTCATCTACTATGAATATTATGTTTTGCAAGTGTTGTGAAGATTGTGTATCCTTTTCTTAATTGAGTTGTTTCAATAAAAATATTAAATATACAGGAATCTTTTTATGAAACATCTCATGGAATAGCAATTGAAAATATTTTTTTTTACTTTTAGATAAAGCATTTGATGGAACTCTTTGAATTAAACTAAATTGAGATATGTAAGAACAAGGGAGCATTAGGAAATACATTGCTCAAGGATCTTAAATAAGACTTCTTACCAAATTTGAAAAAGCATGATAAGCCCATCGTTGAAAATTTTGTAGTCATCAAAGTGGGTACTAATTCTATATTATATAGATCATAATTTTTCTTTATCTTTAAGATATTCTAAGTTTCATAATGGTTTCACCAATCTATGAAGGGTGATCTATTCTTTATTCAGTTATTCCTATGAGGGTTCATTTTCCTTATCTCCCATTCCAATTTTGGGTGGATTATTGCTTTCAAAGTATTGGGAATGTTTTTCCTATTTTCTACTTGGTAGTTGCAATTCTAGAAGGCTCATCTCTTGATATATATATTATACTCATTATCAATAAATTATCAAGTTAATAATCTATGCATTTATTTACAGATAATATTTTCTTTTCAATTTGTGCAATTTTGTAATTTGGAACTCTACTAGTATTCCTAGAAATATTGAAGTTGTTTAGCATCAACTAATAAAGTTGTTTAGCATCAATCAATAAATATTCAAGAAAAACCACGAAGGAAAAAAATGATCAATGCTAGGGCTAACCAATTAATAAGTATACATGTGAATAAGTCAAGCATACATGTGAATAAGGGAAGCACAAGTACTCAAATACACACAAGCCTTGAAGTATACACACGAATACATAGTATACAAAAATTAATACAAAGTATATGCATGAATATAATGTATATGCAAGAAAAAACATAAGTCGTAAAGTATACATTGGAATACACATAAGTCACAAAGTATACACATAATTTTTAAAGTATACATTTGAATACACGTAACCCATATCTATTGAACCATGGATTTATAATGCAAACATGAAAATAATCGATAAAAAAGATTTGTATTCGCCAAATAGCCATGTAGGCATACATCAATACATGTCGCTATAAGTATAAAATATATACAAAATAGCCATATAGGCTTACAATAATGCCATATAAGCATACAATGTCAAATATATCCAATACAAAATATGTACAAAAATGCCATATAGGAATACAAAAAAGGGATTTGGAATCAAAATTCATTGCTCTGCATGCTCTAGAAACAAATTCTTTCCTTTTTCTTTTCAACTGGATGGCGATAAATTTGTCACTCATTTATTCTAAGGTCGAGGAGTGCTCTTGGTCCTCCTCCTAGGGTTTAGTTCTTGGTCAAGCCATATTTGTTACAATAACAAGTAAAGACATTAATATATAGAATTACATTATAAAAATGATATATTTAACAAAATAATCACTTACCACCACTAGATGATCACCATCCTCGAGGGAAATATTCACATGCCAATGTGGAGGCATGTTAAATCCTTATAGAAACCATCCAAAGAGAAATCAAGCTACGAATCAATAATGGTTTGATTTTTCAATAACTAAAAACTATAACAATGAATATAAATTCAAATTTCCCTATGACCATTTGGAGGTGTATCTACTTCCAACATCAAAAAATAAAACAACAAATTATTCAATCATGACAACTACAATAGCAATGCACATCATGGCTTCTAATGTATGAGATAATGAAAAAAAAAATGAGTACTTAGTAAACTATATATTTCTGACTATCATGATTACTATTTTCCCTATCCATAGCTTGTTTGAAAGCACCTATTTTTAGGCTTTTGCCCATAGCAGCAAGGTGGTGAAATGTTTGATAAAATGCTTTGGTAGACATGTACTATAACTGTGGTAGCATAGAGAAGGAAACTATTTGAAAAAATGCCTCAAAGAAATGGGGTCTCATGGTGATGGAATGCCACTACAAACAAATGTTCCATGGCATTCCATCACCATGATACCACATTTCTTTGAGGCATTTTTTCAAACAGTTCATTGCCTTCTCTATGGTATTATGTTGGGATGGGGTGGATGGTTTAGTGTGGTCTTGGTTATGAGATGGGGGGCGATCATGACATGAAGAGGGAGGGGTGGGGACATGAAAAAGTGGAATAAAAGGTGGAAGGTTTCATGGATTGGTAAATTGAGGATGAGGATTAGGACCTTGAAAAGAATTTGAAGGGTAATTTTGGCTAAAGGGTTGGTTTCTATTCTTCAAGTAGTGAGTTGTTTGAAAAAAATACCTCAAAGAAATGTGGTCTCATGGTGATGGAATGGAATTCCATCACCATGAGACCACATTTCTTCAACACATTTTTTCAAACTACTCACTACATTGACTATGATATTTCCTACTATTATGGTTTGATAGATTTTTTGCAAGCATCCATAGTTTGTTGGAAATCACCTATTTAAGGCTTTTAGCCATAGCAGCAAGGAAGTGAGTAATTTAATAAAATGATTTGGTAGACATGTATGCAAAATGTGGTAGCATAGAAAATGCGGTGAGCTATTTGAAAAAATGCCTCAAAGAAATGTGGTCTCATGGTGATGGAATGGTATTCCATCACCATAAGACCACATTTCTTCAAAGCATTTTTTCAAATTACTCACTGCCTTGTCTATGCTATTGCTTACTATTATGCTTTGATAGATTTTTTTCCAAGCATTCATAGTTTGTTGGAAAGCACCCTTTTTAGGATTTTATCGATAGTATCAAGGAAATGAACTATTTGATAAAATTCTTTGGTAGAAATGTATGGAAAATGTGGTAACATAGAAAATGTGGTTAGCTGTTTGAAAAATAACCTCAAAGAAATGTGGTCTCATGGTGATGGATCACCATGAGACCACATTTCTTTGAGAAATTTTTTCAAACTACTCACTGCCTTGTCTATGCTATTGCTTACTATTATGATTTGATATATTTTTTCCAAGCATCCTTAGTTTGTTGGAAAGTGTGCACCCTTTTTAGGATTTTAGCCATAGCAACAAGGAAGTGAGTAGATTGATTAAATGCTTTGGTAGACATGTATGGAAAATGTGGTAGCATAGAAAAGGTGGTGAGTTTTTTGAAAAAATTCCTTAAGGAAATGTGATCTCATGGTGATGGTGAACCAACAATTTTTATGGTTGAGGGAAGGTCTATGCACTTCTCTTACACTCTTAGGATCTTCCACCTAAAAGGAGAGAGATAGAATCCCCCAAAGGCCACAAAAATTGAGGTGGTTCACTCAAATAGAGGATTGTATGATGTAAATAAATCTAAATTCAATGATGTAAATGCAACTAAATGAAGAGATTGATTAAGTATGAATGCAAAACCTAAGAAATATGCAATGTCTGAAAACACGATGATGTTTTCCAAAGACCTAAGAAGATGAACAAAAATGCAAATGGAATCAAATAGAAAGCTCTAACTCAAGATGTGTACACCTGTAAGACTGATGAAGACTGGAAATCACTCTGGAAATCTGGAAAATCTGACTTTTTGGCTTACTAGGACTCATTTTCCACCCTGGGTGAATTAGTCCCAGGTCAGGGTTTTCTATCTGAAAACTAGTTTCTGCTCACTGGGTGTTGAAATCTATAGTAAACTCTAAAAGTCACCTCTAGGAGGATTCATTTTCCATCCATGGAAAATTAGTCCCTTTTCAAATTTGTGCAAACTCATATTTCCCTTGACACCTGTACAACACTTTTTGATAGAAACTCGAATCTGAATCTTAGAAAATCCTTGCAAAATAGCTTAAAATTTGTTGTCTAATGGGGGCTTTTCCTTGTTCAAACCCTAAGTTGGGTAATCAAACCTTGAATAGATAAAAATCTACATAAAACCCTATTCTTAAGTGTGCTAAAGACTAGGAAAATCTGAAATAAGACAAGATCCTATCCTATTGTACTAGAATAAGATAAGCAAATGTGATTTGAATGATGCAAGACTTTAATCCTAGAAACCCTACAACATATCAAATAGATATAAATGACATGCAAATGAAATGGAAACTTTAAGTCTGAAGATAGAGAGAAATGGAAGATGGAATCACTTATAAAAAGAAGTCCTTAGGTGTGATTTGATGGCTAGTTGCATCTCCTCAACCTAGATTTCTCCATGATTCACCATAGGCATCCATTATCAACTCTTTACAATGTTAGATCTTGAATGTAAATTGAGCTTGCTGACCTACAAAAACCCTAGTTTTCTGCCCCAAAGCTTCAACTTTGTTGTAGAAATTTCTAATGAAACTTGTTGTGGAAGACTCTTGATTCTTGACTTTTAATTTTTTCTTGTAAAAATGACTAAGAGATGTGAAAAATGACCTAAAATGTGTATTTATAGGCATCAATACCTAATTTTCCCATTATTTAGATCTAAGAGGTTGACATCCATTGAAAAATTACATTGAATTAATTAAATTCTCACTCAAATTTGAATTTCCCCCAAAAGGGACTCATTCACCACCCATGGCGAATGGGTCCCACTAGTGTTTTGGAAGTGGGTTTTTAGGATATGGATGAATTAAGTGTTGTTTTTCAAGGTTTAGATGATTTTTCAAGTAAAACAGGCCTCTAGATCAAAAGTAATGGGTCTTAGGGGCCTATAAATGTTGTTTTGAAGAATAATTAATGCAAGGGTGCTCAAAAGTAGGTCCAAATTAAGTGTGAAATTGTCTCTTTTCTCAAGAGTGTCCAATTTTCTACACTATAGATGGAATGGCATTCCATCACCATGAGACAAATTTTCTTCAAGGCATTTTTTCAAACTACTCACTACCTTGTCTATGCTATTGCTTACTATTATGCTTTGATAGATTTTTTCCAATCATTAATAGTTTGTTGGAAAGAACCTTTTTTAGGCTTTTAGCCATAGCAGCAAGGAAATGAATTGCTTGATAAAATGCTTTGGTAGACATGTATAGAAAATGTGGTAGCATAGAAAAGGCGATGAGTTGTTTGAAAAAATGCCTCGAAGAAATGTGGCCTCATGGTTATGGAATGGTATTCCATCACCATGAGACCACATTTATTTGAGGAATTTTTTCAAACTACTCACTACCTTGTCTATGCTTACTATTATTCCTTGATAGATTTTTTTCCAAGAATCCATAGTTTGTTGGAAAGCACCTTTTTTTAGGCTTTTAGCCATAGCATCAAGGAAGTGAACCATTTGATAAAATGCTTTGGTATACATGTATGGAAAATTTGGTAGCATAGAAAATACCTTGAGCTAGATTTGAAAAAAATCCTCAAAGAAATTGGGTCTCATGGTGATGGACATCACCATGAGACCACATTTCTTTGAGGCATTTTTTCAAATGAGTCATTGCCTTGTCTATGCTATTGCTTACTATTATTCTTTCATATATTTCTTCCAAGCATCCATAGCATAGAAAAGGCAGTGAACTATTTGAAAAGATGCCTCAGTAAAAAGTGGTATCATGGAATTCCATGACAAGAAAATGCAATTGTTAGTTGCTCATAGTTATTACTTATGCTACATGAAGTAATTGCATCGCTGCTTATGTTGACTTTCTAAACAACTATATTTTAGTTGAAATTTTTTCATCTATCAAAATCTAGTTATTAGTTATGGAATATGAAGGAATGCTTTGAGCTTGAAAGATGTGCAATGTAATGTATTCAATGATATGAATATAAAAGTTACACAAATATATTAAGTACAATTCACTAGTTAAACTCTTTATTCTATTACCTATGTGTAGGTTTGTCTAACTCCCCTGACACTGTGAGGTGTTCCCACGAAACCTCCAATATTAGCCTATTCAACATCCAAAATCATATATTAGAATACAATTCATATAACAATTCTATTAAGATGTAATAAATTTATAATTGCTTACTAGTTACATACCTCAATAGTAGATGCGGTGGAGTAATAAACAGGTGTAGGGCCAATGTATCCAGTATCAACACTATGACCCTAAAATTTTATTACAATCATAAAACTAAATTAGTTAATCTTGCATTTCAAAAAATGAAATTTAATAAATTAAATTCAATGAACAAGCTAACATTTACCTGAGTATCGATGTAATAAGCCTCATTCAAAATGGCATCTACCCTCACCATCTCCATAGCTGCAAATGTATCCTACATAGAAACCTCTTGAGTGTCAGTGTGATCATATGAACAAGTTGCTCTGAAAGCCTAACACAAATGAGATGGAAGCCTACAACTCAAAGACTCCCCTAGATGGCACTATAGTATAGGACTGGCATGCTAGATGACACTCTAGATCAAAGAGTTGATAAACTACAAAGTGCCTACCTCAACACTCTCCTTCATGATGGAAGGGATAATGTTGTGCTCATGATCCGGCCTATCAAGAGCTCATATCGCTTGCTACCTAGGATCTTGTCATGCACTGGGTCTATCTTGAGCCAATCCCCCACCTCTCCCATGGAAGTCCCTCATAGCAAAATAATTGAGGATTTTTTTCAGGATGAACTCACATTATAGTTTCCTCAGAAAATATTGTGGGACTGCACAATTGTTGCATGGTGGGTAATCAAAAACCATGTACCACCTATCCCAAAAATGGTTCATAATCCCTTGGTGATGGAACCAATGGATAGGAAACCTCTTCGCATTGAGGCCAAGATTTTGATTTGTGTGTGGTTCGGTGAATAATGAGCACAAATGTAATTTTGTAATTTTTTCATCTTTTAGTTCTTTATATGATAATTTATCTCTGTTAAAATTCCTAGCCACCTACCTCATATCTTGCTAACCACTTCATTATTTTTTGATTGCATCTACATGTTTTAACATTTCTTTAAGTGAATTTGCAAGTGTTCTTCTTTCCATGGTTGAACCTACTAGATCATTCAACCTTGTGATTAACTCCTCAATATGTTTTGTATTGTTTTCAATTACCCCTATTAAATTTTGTTGAGTGCCAGGACGATGTTGAGGGATTGGTGGAGGAGATTTTTGTTGTGGTTGAGGATTTTGTTCATCTTCTTGTTGCTTTGGTTGTTGAGGATTTTCAGGAGGGTTTTCAAGAGTGTTTTCAAGATCATTATCATTTCCTACAAATTAAACAAATGAATATCAAAAATAACCTAAAACTAATAAATTCACAACAAATTCACAAAAAAAATAAACAATCCTTACTTATTTGACTTCCCCATTGATGTGGCAGCATCCTGGTGATGAACTTGTAACACATTAATGCAAAAAATTCTCCTTCTAGAATGTGAGCACACAAATGCAAGGTTTTTGGCCATAGTTTGCGAAAAACAGTCACAAAAAATATTTTGATTTTCTTTTTTTTTTGGTTTTAATAACAAGTAACACACTCATAGTATACCACAAGCACGTTACAAGCTCGATGTGGCTGAGCCTTAGGCTCAATCACACCAAGCCATAGCACGAGCACATTATAACATGCTCACATTATGGCCTATCAATTTTTTTTAAAAAAATTGGCTACAATTTGGTCCCCATATTTTTACACCCACCCTTAGATCTAATCCACATCGTGTTGGAAAAATAGTCGAGGCTTGATCCACCATTTTTCTCTTTTTCCATCTCCTTTATGTTTGTCATTATATGTTTGGGTGTCTTGATGCTATGTATCATACACCTCATGCATGTTATTTTGTGCCTATGTTGGTTTGTTGTAGGATCCTCGATCCTATGGACTTAACCACCCCGTTAATCTTTGTCATTCTATACCATCCACAATGGTACATGTGAACCCCTCTTGAATGTCTACTTTAGTGTGAGTTTGAACCAAGTTCCTCCTCTCACTAAAGTGGGGGCTAAATGTAGTGTAGAAAAAATTATCCCTTTTTCACACTTAATTTGGGAATGATTAGTATTAAAATGAACCTAATTTGGCCTTGATTTGGTGTTGTAATGTGTTTTACACATTCACATTAAGTTTAGGGCCATTTTTCACTAAATAAACTTAATTTTGCCTTAATTTAGTGTTGTAAAGTGTATTTACTTACATCTTCACACTAAGTTTTAGGCCCTCTTGCATTTATGATCTTTAAATAATCATTAATAGGCCCCTAAGACCCTTTATTATGCATCCCAAGGCTTATTTCCACTAAAATCCTGGCATATTCAATAAATGCATTAAATATTCTAACCCCCAACATTCTCTCACCCTGAAAATCTAGGGCAGGATTCATACGCCACCTTGGGTGTATGAGTCCCCCTAGGTGGGACCCATACGTCACCTTGGGTGTATGAGTCCCCCTAGGTGGGACCCATACGCCACCTTGGGCGTATGAGTACCATTTGGGGAATTTTTAGGGTTTTGAGCAAGAAATTAGGTTTTTCAATTCAAATTTTGTGAATGTTAGTATTTGGGATCTAATAAATGGTAAATTAGATGGAGTGCCTATATAATTAATGTTTCAAATCATTATTTCACCTAAGTAATCATAGTATCAAACTATCAATATTGATTCAAGCATCCTAAGAGTTCACGAGAGTATTATAGAGTATTCAAGAGTATTCAAGAAGGAATTCAAGGGAATATTTCTTCATCATTTGTTGCAGCAATCTTGAGATCTATCATCATATCAAAGGCTTGATGCACCATGCATGTAATTTTGAGCTAATGTTGTGATGCATTATTCAAGATCAATTCATGTATTCAAAGGTATCATCTTTCATCTTCATAATCAAGATCAAGATCTACATCCATTAAGACCACTTCATGCTTGTTTATAGATCTACAAGGTTTCAAGCAAGGTTCTATTGTTTCATCTTATGTTTCATGTTTCATTTCTCATTAAGGTTTGATTACCAAAATAAGGTTTGACCAAGGAAAACCCCTATCCACTAATAATAAAAAAAATTCTCTTCTCTACATGTGTGATTGCAGATCTAGGTGTTTTGAGCTTGAAGATCCTTTGAAGACTAAGTTGCAAGATTGAAGAAAGTTGTCAAAGTTGCCAAGAATTTGTCATCTTCATGGAAATTCACCTACAAGCCAAAGTTCAGAGTTTCAAACTCGAAGATTAGGAGGGAGAGAAGCTATAGAAGATCACTACAGGATATCATATTTTCAAAAAAATATGGTACTAGGACTAAATCATGACTTGTGGCGTATGATTCCCAATATACCATTTTTTAGACCTTTTCTATAGATCCTAGTTTAACAGTTGCAAATTCTAGTTCCAACTCGAAACCCTAAACTTGGACTAAATCACCCAGTTTGGCATATGAGTCCCAATGTGCTTCAAATTTCATAATTTTGGGATTGTAGACCTTGTTTCAAGCATCTTTAGCCTTCCAAGAGTACCTCTATTCATTCTCATTTTATTATTCAAGTTTTGAGTTTGATTTCCTAGGTTACCTAGCTAGATTTGCACATAATTTACATTTCTTTCTTTCTAAGCCTTTGCTTAGTGGTGAACCCTATTTTTTCTTTAATCACACCCAGGGAAACCATCCTAACCCTATTCCATTCATCAATCAAGTCAATCGGTTGAGGTATCTTGGTTTCCTTTAATGAACTAGAGTGAAATAGGTCCTAAGCTCCATCTCCTAAAAGGTGGAATGCCTATTTCCTTGTGTTCAGATATTATCTTATCTTTTGACTTATAACACATGTTCCCTAGGTAGTTATGATAAGTTTTCTCATGACATAGGATTAAGAAAATTTTCATAATCTTGTTTAATCCTATGTCTCACCTTGGCTATATAACCAGGTGGTGTCATATGTAATTACCCAATCTATTGGATATAATTCTATTGCAATCTTGAGCATTGCATATTGATCTCTCTTGTTCTTTCATGAAGCATATATATCTTGGGTGGTTATAATCTTCAACCAAATCTTGTATGGTGTAGAGTTATTCTATACCAACTCTTACATGGTATCAAAGCTTGTGGGATTGCTTCTTGTTAGTCTTTATTGAAAGATCTTGGTAAATATTGAAAAATTGAGTCTATTTTTCTCTTGCATCAAAGATGACTTGGAGAATTAGAAAATCTTAAAAGAAATACAGTGTTTGGGGCTTTCCTCTTTGTGGCTTTATATTGCATACCTTCAAATCAAAGCTTGTTGGTGCAAATCTTAGCTCACCATTGAGATTAGAAGGTTTGTGAAATTTTTTCCTTTTGTTTTATCTAAATTAGACATATGAGGCTAGATCTATGAGGATTTGAAGTTGAATATGTAAAAACCCCTGTTCTCCCTGATTCTGAAAACTGCTTGTTTTGATTGTTTTTGAATGTGTTTATTGCATAAAACATTGAAGTGCGATTTTGAAAGAAATTGCTGAATAAATTTAAATAAAATAATACAACTCTGGAAATGATATAATCTACTGAAACTCCTGATGCCAGACTATTTATTAATCTTCTGAAATGATTACAAATAAGATCTGATAACATGCAACTAAAAAGGCAATGATATTTTGATGAAAACCTGATTATTGCAGCAAGCTGAAAGAAACTCTGTGAACATTCTGTGATAACTTCTGAATGAAGATATCTCTCTGAATGCAATAGATCAGCTGATATTTCATAGCCTCTGAACTGCAACACTAAAGATGGCTCGTTCTCCAATGCCTATAGACAACTGAAACCCTTGGCTTCGTTCTCTGGAAGAAGACTTGATCAAAAATCAATTTCATAACATAATGAGCTTTGTTTTCAATGAAAACCCTTATATCCTCAAGAGGGTCGACTTTTCTCAAAAAGGCATCATTTAAATAAAATTGAATTTTATCTTTTAATATGTCCAAAGTCTCGAACGCACTTTTAATTATAAATTATAATTAAAAAGTGGCCCCCTTCAATGTTGGTCGAACCCTTCAAGAAATCACTTAAGTTATAATATTAAATAATATTATAACTTTATATTATAAGCTTCAATAATTAATATTTTAATTTGACAATTAAAATATTAATATCTTTCTCAATTTATGTCTGATTAACGAACCGTCTAAAGCTAGTGAATAAGTGAGTGATCTTGCATATGACCAAACCATACTGCTAAAAATAGCAGGGGTGCTCCGCTGAATGCCAAATACTGCTAAAAATAGCAAGTCAGGCAAAATACATCCGAACGAGCCCGAACGAAAGCCAACTAGTAAATTCTGACAATCTGAAGCCAAGCCAAGCTCCATCAAGAGACCCTCTAACCATGCATATTAGCCTACGAGGGCTAAGAATAAGCTAAATCCACCGAACTCTGATGCTCGCAAAATTGGGGACATTACAGTCTGCCCTCCCTGAAATTGCTTGCCCTCAAGCAATCTCTACTACAAAGAAACCCAACTCCTCGAAAGGCCCAAAAGAAGAACTGTATAGTGTCCCACACATCTCTAACTATCTCCTATAGCATCAACAAAAATAGAACTGCGCAAGCTATCCCTGGATCCCAAACCCAGAGTGAAAGTCTATCCAGTCTGTCATCCTCAGACTTTCGATGCGCTCTACTGCCTCCAACTTCACTATGCTAGAAATGATGAAGTAACCCAATGGGACCCATCCAATACTTAGTGCCAAAACTGTCACCACCTGGATCCCAATACAATCTGAATTCACATCCATCTATCATGCAGAGATAAGAACTTCTAGAAGCATCTGCTACACTGAATCTCTCCCTGTCCTCTGCCAAACCCTCATGGATGTGATAACTGACCAAGCCATCATGCCAACTGACACCATAGTCATCCTGTAACCATGTACCCATAAGAAAACCTTGTGACATAGAAGTAGCAAACCTTGTTGGATACATATCGGCATGATGTAAAACTGATAGCTGTCCCTGCAAGTGATCCCCACAAACCGCTGAGTCTGCGCTTGCAGCTGCTAACCCCATCTTCTGAAGATGGTGAATACCCATCCCATAGCGGATGGTATAACTCTGGAGCCAAACCACACCGATGCATCATCAAATCCTCCGTGTGTGGACTAAAGGAGAAGTGATGAACACTCCTCACTATGCAATCAAGATAAAATGCTCCCACCTCTGTCAATGGCTGACCATCATAGTCCTGGGGAAACAAATCAGCATAAGTACAAATCTCCATACTGGATGATTCCCTACATATCTCCTGTGACGACGATGGAGTAGTGATGTGATCTGTCACACAACTTCTAGAATAATTCTTTTCTGCAGAGATAAGAACTTCTAGAAGCATCTGCTACAATCTCTCCCTGTCCTCTGCCAAACCCTCATGGATGTGATAACTGACCAAGCCATCATGCCAACTGACACCATAGTCATCCTGTAACCATGTACCCATAAGAAAACTTTGTGACATAGAAGTAGCAAACCTTGTTGGATACATATCAGCATGATGTAAAACTGATAGCTGTCCCTGCAAGTAATCCCCCACAAACCGCTGAGTCTGGCGCTTGCAGCTGCTAATCCCATCTTCTGAAGATGGTGAATACCCATCCCACAACGGATGGTATAACTCAGGAGCCAAACCACACGATGCATCATCAAATCCTCCGTGTGTGGACTAAAGGAGAAGTGATGAACACTCCTCACTATGCAATCAAGATAAAATGCTCCCACCTCTGTCAATGGCTGACCATCATAGTCCTGGGGAAACAAATCAGCATAAGTACAAATCTCCATACTGGATGATTCCCTACATATCTCCTGTGACGACGATGGAGTAGTGATGTGATCTGTCACACAACTCTCAGACAAATCAACTATCTCATCACAAGAGCTTTCAACCAAAACACTCATCCCGTCTGAATTAACTACACTAATATCTGTGATAGATGTAACCACATCCTCACTACAACCCATGGATATAAGATCCTCATCAACTGCCTCTGTATATAACTGTACTGTATCTGCAGCTGGTGGAAACTGTGCCAAACTCAACTCCATGGTAAGCTCCTACAACCGTGACTGTGACTCTTGAAGGGCCAACTGAGCACTCTCCAACGAGTCCATAGTCACCTCAAGCTCATGAGTGAGCTCATGACCTGCTCCTCCTTTCCCTTTAATGCATCATAACAAATGCAATCCCACTAAGAAGAAAATCCCTGTCTGCAAGTAGTTTTAGGTAATTTTGTTTCATCATTCCAATTGCTTCTCGTAGTGCATGTATCTCTGCAAGGTAAAAATGACTATCACCGTGCTCATCTGTCAAAAGAGTACTCCAACCATAGGTAGCTAACATCTGACGAGCAACATCAAAATGCTCAATGGTTGTGGCAATCATATTGTCATTCACCTTTAGTTGCCCAACCAAATGATGAGGACTCTGTAGCTTATGACCCCCATACAAGTTGTCCAGTTCACAATCTGCACTATGATATGAAGTTGATTCGTCATCACTCACTACATGATGAGCAGCATCATGTGTGCTTTCATCCATGCACACCTCAACATCTAAGGTACTGCTGCTATGTACCTCAAAGGATGGCTCAACTGATAAAGTAGAAGCTACTGATATGACAGTATCTTCACACACTTCCACCCCCGATGTAACGGTATCACCTTCCAACTCACAATCCTGGGATTCCATATCAACAAATAAACCTTTTATTTTGTTTTCTAAGGTCTGATCTAGAAAATCAGACTCATCACAACATGAATCCACAACATACAATGCATTGTTAGTACCCAATTCCTGAGTACTTTTATGTGACAACTCGATTGTAGCATCTTGCTCATGTGTAGTCACTGCTGTCTCACGCTGATGCAAAATTTCATCACTGCTGTCATGTCGATCAGAAATGTTATCATAACTCATAAGCTCTTGAGCGCTGAAAGTATCAATATTCTGGGGTTCCACCATACTGTTTTCGTGAGGTAAAATTTCCTTATCAACCACCATTTCATTTTCAACCCCATGTCCACCCAATCTCTCATTTTTGCTTCGTGATGAGGTTCGTCTTAGGATGGAATCTTCATACTGCTACAAGCTATGAGCTATTCTTCATTGTGAAAGTATAAGTTTCCGCTGGATATTATTCAACGTGCTCTCAACA
This sequence comes from Sequoia sempervirens, assembly GCA_007258455.2. Taxonomy (NCBI): domain Eukaryota; kingdom Viridiplantae; phylum Streptophyta; class Pinopsida; order Cupressales; family Cupressaceae; genus Sequoia; species Sequoia sempervirens. The sequence continues at coordinate 3,059 of VDFB02147795.1, read as the reverse complement.
CTTGGCTATTGACATTTCTTTGATTTGCTTCTATGCTTGTTATAATCCATTCGATGCTCCATATATTGCTCAAAGTCTAGATGACTTTTGACCTTATCTGGAAGTGCCCTATACTCCTCATTAGCAACCATTACCTCATCAACAAATTTAGAAGCCATAATTCTAATGTAAAATTTCACTCTCAGCACTGACCATTTCATCAAACAGTTTGCCTTTGTATTGCTAACAGCTGGTCTGAGATGTTTGGTTTGATTTTTCTCCTTGATCAATGATGATGAAATTGAATAAAGGTTTCAACTTAACAATGCTAATGTGTTTTATCTCAGTTTGACAGATTGCATTTTGTCAAATGGTTTTCATGCAATCTGCTATTTGTTGTTTTTCAGTCGGAATTGCACTCTTTATATATCCAAATGCATTACACAGTTTTATAATTAAATTGTGCACTTAGATCAGAGTAAATACTTAAATACTGCCTTTATCCACCAACAAAGCAATCTTGTGTATAAGTAAATTTGTTTTAGACTTAAATAGTGCTTTCACTGTGACTGTATTTTTTTCCCAATTGCATTGCAAATACACCTTCAGTTACACTGCAACTAAATACTCAAGCATACTATATGCTAAAATCAGAGTCCTTGCATACCTTGTGCTAGGTAACTTTAGAACCCAATCAGAACTAGTCTAGAATGACTATTATCAATGACTCAGATGTTCAACTGAAGCTGCCAGACTGAGCTGTGATTTTGTTCATTCTAAATTCTAATACCTGAGTAAACATAGAAGACATAGCACCTCTGGACCGGACAGAAATGTCTATCTCACAGTATAAAGTCAACAGCATCACAAATGTGATTTATTTCTTTCAATCAATTCGTATATCCTTTGTTCTGGGATTGCTGACACTGTTGGGTGTGAGTAGAATTCCTTCTCCTGGAAGTGATGTGTATATCCAAGATACGATCTGAGCCCTTTTTAGAATTATACTCCTTCCTATTGGAGCACCCAGCTTCCTAACATCAAGGCGTCACCTCCAGAAGAGACGTCCTTTTAATGAAGCAGATCCCGAAAGCGGTGGTGGCGGCTACTTGAAGGCTCCTCCAATCTATATTGATTCCATATGAAGTTGGATTCATGTATCTTATTGTCGAGTGAGCAACTTTGTGATAACCATTAAAAATAATCCTTCAAGCGACCTCCACAAATATATCGACTTTAATCAAATAAACTCAAGCAGCTCCCGATGGCCTCATTGACTTAATCGACGTACCTTGATTTGTCTTTATTTGCAAATAGAATTAAATCTTCAAACGTATTGCAAGCACACCCGATAAAAGCTTCAATTGATTTTGATTATTTGTCTTCTTCCTATTTTGTCTCTGACGCCTCCAGTTTTGTCTCTATCTGAAGCAGCTCAAAGAAAAAAATTTATCGACCACCTTGTCTTTTAGCGGCAGCTTTAAAGTTGAAGTCATTTCTTCCAAATTTGAATTTTTGTATTATCTGCAAGACAATCCAAGATTTTGTCTTGTTGTGCTTGCCACGTCCCCCTTAGATAACTCCAGAAACAATACTCACTCCTCCTTCGATGAATTTCACCTTGGACGGCTTCCTTTTAAGCATAGTCAGAATTTTCAAAGCCTCCCGACATTTTAATAGAACCAATATTTATATTTTCTCATCCTTATTTGACCCACGATTTGGCTCTAGCGCTGGAAGGATGAGAATCACAAATGGCCACAATTCATAGTGCTTGTTGTCGGCTTCTGTTGTTTGTCTTATTCCTTCTTTACTTTGCAATTCGTCTTGAAAAGCCTGATAAATATTTTTTCAATAATCGACAGAAAAATTAAAGGAGATGATTTTGTCCTATTCTGCCTTGTCTCTTTCTACAGACGTGTCTCCAAAATATTGCGAAGAGGAAATATGACGACTTCTCCTAGATATTTAAGAAAGAAAAACGAATTCTTGAGCATCCCAATAAATCCGTCTATGTTGCTTTTTAACTGTGAGATGTGGCATTCAAATTCGTCCTTCTTTAACATATTTGATCCTTGAGGAATGAATCTGGATTCACATACCCACCATTTTTTGTTTATTTATTATTATTATTATTATTATTTTAAAGCTTGCAGACAACGATTTGTCTCTATTTCCAGCACGGTCTGTGAATAAAACAAATTTCCTGCTTTTACATTCAATCATACCTCCCAAATTTGACGACTCACAAATTAGAATATTCAAACCCGGGAATGCTTCTCACAAGATAAAATTCTGATCATTATGTCTAGATTTCCCAATAACTTTCAATCTTCATAAATCAATTTTTAAAATTCTCCAAAATAAACCAGATTTTTTTTCTGAAATCTTAAAACCCTAATATTCTGAGAAATTTTCTTTTGAAACCCAACACAGGATGGCAGGTGACCGCTCTGATACCACTGTAAAAACCCCTATTCTCCTTGATTCTGAAAACTGCTTGTTTTGATTATTTTTGAACGTGTTTATTGCATAAAACATTGAAGTGCAATTTTGAAAGAAATTGCTGAATAAATTTAAATAAAATAATACAACTCTGGAAATGATATAATCTACTGAAACTCCTGATGCCAGACTATTTATTAATCTTCTGAAATGATTACAAATAAGATCTGATAACATGCAACTAAAAAGGCAATGATATTTTGATGAAAACCTGATTATTGCAGCAAGCTGAAAGAAACTCTGTGAACATTCTGTGATAACTTCTGAATGAAGATATCTCTCTGAATGCAATAGATCAGCTGATATTTCATAGCCTCTGAACTGCAACACTGAAGATGGCTCGTCCAATGCCTATAGACAACTGAAACCCTTGGCTTCGTTCTCTGGAAGAAGACTTGATCAAAAATCAATTTCATAACATAATGAGCTTTGTTTTCAATGAAAACCCTTATATCCTCAAGAGGGTCGACTTTTCTCAAAAAGGCATCATTTAAATAAAATTGAATTTTATCTTTTAATATGTCCAAAGTCTCGAACGCACTTTTAATTATAAATTATAATTAAAAAGTGGCCCC
>VDFB02147793.1:0-17098 GCA_007258455.2 Sequoia sempervirens | reverse complement strand
AAAGGACAAACCTAGGTGGTCTCAAGAGATCATTAACAACTAGCCTTTCCTCTGTAACAATGAATAGAGACCTTGTAGATCAACATGAAATCACTCTATCTTATTGACAAACAACTTGCTCACGATTTGACTTTGTTTGACAAAATCCTAAGGGACTGACCTAGTGCCTCAAGGGCTCATTGAAAAATGGCCTTGCCTACATGGAGTCATAGAGGTAACGTAGTTCGATAGGACTTGGAATGACATGACTAACTTGGACTCTACTTTTGTAGGTTTTGATGATTCTTTAGATGCTTTTTTTTGTTTTTGGCATGTTTTGACTTTTTTATTTTTAATTTTGAGGAATTTTGTTTTTTCTTGTCTTTTTTTCATTTTATGTTTTTTTTTCTTTTTTGATAAGAGAAACCTTTGTAAGATCTAATTACATAGGTCAAGTATTTTCCTCTAGTTGGGTATAAGACCAATTTATTAGGAGGGAATTGTAGTGGATAGGATGTGAAAGGACACATGATGTCAATCATTCAAGGTTATGAAAGGGACATCCAAGATTCATTATGGGTGTCAAAAAGGTATGGAAGAGTAATGGGAGAGAAAGTAAGATGGAATTATGGTAGACAAAAAATTAAAATTCAACTACACATGGTACTTGTTTGCTAGGTTTTCACCATGGTACTTATCCAAAGCACCGCCGAAGTGGTTTTCACTATTAGATGGATTATTTGTCTTTACTATTTCCTTTTATTTTATTTTCTTGGTGTTACAAAGATGTTTGTTTGTTAGGTATTCATCAAAGTATGAATTTTTTTATTTTTCTATATTTATTTTTATTTTTATTTTTATTCTTATGAGTAGACTTTCAGAACCTATCTGTAGAATTTGCATAGGCGTAAACTATTGACTGGTTCTGACAAGGGTTCCTCTTCAGGAGTGGAAGTTGATAAGCTCTCAATCCATATACTGCTATAACAATATAAGGACCCAATAAATTTGGCTTGAACTTTCTTATCTTTTCACATTTTTCTTGGTTCTTCAAATTCTTAATTAAGACCAGATCACCAATGTCAAAGTGTTGGTTCAAGAATTTCTTATTGTAACTATAATGAAGATGATTTTGATATGGTTGAAGATGGTCCAATTCCTTATGTCTCTACTCACCTATAAATTCAAACTCAAGCAGCCTTGATACACGTTATTCCTTATCATCGATATGTCCTTACATGGATACTGTTAGAGAAGGAAGTTCAACCTCAATAGGTAAGATAGCTTCAGAACCAAAGACTAGGGAATATGGAGTGGCACCTATAGGATTATAGATGATAGTATGGTAAGCCCATAAGGTGGGGTTAAGCTAAAGGTGCCAATCATGACCAAAATCATTGAGAATAGTTTTATTAGATGCCTTAGCTTGGCCATTTCCTTATGGGTAATATAGAGTGGAGAAATGGTGTTGGATGTGGAATTTCTTGAAAAGTTGATAGAATTCTTAGTTTTTGAATAGTCAACCATTATTAGTGATGATGGATTGAGGGAATCCATATTGACAAATGATATAGTTGAGTATGAACTTACAATTTTTTTTGTTGATTATGTATGTCATCGGAATATCTTCAATCTAATTAGTTAAGTATTTGATCATGGTGATGATGAATTTATGGCCATTGGAGGATGTGGGATGGATCTTACCTATGAGATCGAGTCCCCATTAGGAAAAGGTCCCTGGTGATGTTATTGAATGTAGTTATTTTGTTAGTGCATGTATCAAGCCTTCATGGATATGATATTGTCGACATCTTTTGATAAAGAGATTGGATTCTCATTCCACTTCAGGCCAATAGTAACCTGCTCTCATGATCTTTCTAGCCAAGGTTGGATGACTATAATGGGCCCCACATATACCCTCATGTACCTCACACAAGTTCATTTGTGCTTCTTCAGTATTGAGACATCATAGAAGGGTATTGCCAAGGGTATATGTATAAAAGGTATCATGAATAATGGCGTACTTGAAGGCTTGGCTAATAAATGTCTTGCATTGATTAGAAAAAAGGTTAGGGGGAAGGATATGCTCATGGAGGTAGTCATATATGTCTTGTTACGATGGGGAATTAAGACAACTAATTCCACAAACCATCACAGATTTGGGGATGTTGAAGGCAAGGACCAATAATTGTTCTACCAAAAAATTGAATTGAGGCATATTTTTTGATATGTCCAAGAGAGATATGATGGTTACCATAGCATATATTATTTTATTTTTATTGTAAGGAACATGATGGAAGATTATTATGTCAAAATATTTCCTGAAGTTGTCTACCATTTATTTGTATAGGTGATATTTTTATCCTTTGTGTTGTAATCATTATTGACTTGCCAGATTACTAGCTAAGAATCAACATATATACTTGCAAGTGATTGATCTTCCATTTTATTTCCATATGAAGTCCTATGAGGAGGGCATCATATTCTACTATGTTGTTTATACATAGAAAGGAAATTATGAATGACTTAGCAATAGTATCACCTTGAGGGGTAAAAAATAGTATGTGTGCTCCCAAACCATGGTTTGTATGAAATCCATCAAAGTACAATTTCCATGTCATTAGTGTGTCTATAGTGAAGATAGATTCATCTATAAAATCATATAATAATGGGTGATCAGCCTTAGTTGGTATGCCTATAAGTTGGTTAGCAATGACTTGTCCATTTATTTATTTTCTCTCGACATATTGAATATCGTATTCACTAAGTATCATGACCCATTTAGCCAACCATCCTATCAATGCTACTTTATTGAGAAGATATTTTAGTGGGTCTATCTTTGTGACCAAATTTCTTTTATGGTTCAACATGAAGCGCCTTAGTTGTTAAGTACTAAAAACTATCACAATACAAGAATATTCTATTTGAATGTAGTTTAATTCATAACCAACCAAGGTGTGACTAATGTAGTATATCACTTGCTCACAAACTTTGTCATCATTTTTTGCAAGTAATGCCCCCATTATATATGGATTTTATTAAATATAAAGAATAAGAGGTATCCCACTAACTGGTGGAAATTAAAATGGTGGCATGAGTAGATAATCCTTGATCTATTGAAATGCTTCCTCACACTTTTTTGTCCATATGAACGATACACCTTTTTTGATAAAATGTTGAAAGGGATGTATGATATCATCTAGCTATACTATGAATTGTCTAATGGATTAGATTTATCCTTGTAGTGTTCGTAGTTGACCTATGTTGGTAGGTGGAGGCATGTCTATTATAGCTTTGACTTTTGTTGGATCTACTTCAATGCCTCGTTTGAAAATAATGTAACCTAGGAGCTTTCCTAATGTTACTTCAAACATAGACTTTTTGGGATTTAATCTAACTTTGTATTCTTCAAACCTTTTAAAAATATTATCTAGGACTCATGAGTGATCACCCCATGTTAATGATTTGGCTAGTAGGTCATCTACATAGCCATCCATTAGAGTATGCATCAGGTCATGAAAAAATATCATCATGGTGTGTTGGTATGTTGCTCCAACATTCTTAAGTCCAAAACACATGACATTCCAACAATAGGTCCCCCATGGACAAGTGAAAGTTGTCTAATGTTGGTCTTATGGAGCTATTATGATCTAATTATACCCTAAGAATCCATCCATGATGGAAAACATTTCATATCTAGTTGTTAAGTTCATAATTATTTGCTAAAGAAAAATTATCCTTTAGACATGTCTTATTTAGATCATAGAAGTCAGTGCAAATATAGATCCCACTCATTGGTTTTTTTACTAGAAAAATATTTAAAATCCACTCTACATGGTAAATAGACTTGATAAAGCCAACATCTAATAGTTTCTTTTGTTCATCCTTGACTAATAAAGCAATTTGAGGATGCATTTTCTAGAGATTTTCCTTGACTAGTTTGGCATTAGAATGTAATAGAAAATGGTGTAATATCAAGTCAGGATCTAACCTACACATGTCAACATGTAGGACCAATAAAATTCAATCTGCCACTCTGTAAATAATGTCTAGAACTCAAGTAGCTTGAACTCTATTAGTGATACTGCAAAATGAATAATCATGGGATTTTCTTCCATACCCGTGTTGACTTCCATATATTTCTTAATGAGCATTGGTGACTTCTCTTGGGAAATAGGGTGAACGTCAAACCCCATATCATTGGGTTCCTAAAATATGTTTTTTCCCTCGGATACATCCTTTCTTTTTACTTTTTCTTGGTCTAAAGGTTCCTTGCAATTTTCACCTAGAGACTCTTCTTTTTTACTTTTTTCACTTTTACTTTTTCAACTAGAGGGGTGGGTAGACTCACCAAAGTAAGCCATATGATCCAATTCAATGTTAAATCCATCCTTATAATCACCACTGCAAATTCATTCTCTCAATATCATGAACTCAACCATTGCTTCGTCATTCTAAAATACATATAATATAGGAGGTCCTTGTTGGTCCCAATCGATGAGTTGATGGTAGACTAAGGGAATTCCATCATCAGTATTATCAATGCTTAGGATGAATATAGTAAAGAAAAAAGTATTTTTAGGGTCTCATATCATGGTATTAGATGGGTCAAGGTTGGTGAAGACTCTAGTTCATAATCATTGGTTGTACAAAAGTCCCACTCGTACTCATTGGAATCAACTGTACCATAGTAACATTCTTTGAATGACTCATCAAATGTCTTGCCAACCTTAGAAGAATTGACTTCCTCACATAAAGGTACCCTGGTACTAGGAGTGTGAATCATAATTATTTTAAATCCTATCCCTAGGACTTTTGGTTGCTTGGGAATAAACAAAGGTTTAGTCATCCCACTTTTATTTAATCCAAGTCCACTATGCCAATCATAACCTTTGTCTTGCATGATCTTGAAACATTTTCCATACTATTATGTGGGAATTTGTGTAGGTGGAGGAGCTTCTTCATTTTATTCTTTGTGGAACTAGGAGCTCACATCCTCTTCGTTGATTTCTTGTTTACTTAGCTCCCCCCATTTTGTGAAAGTGGTTGTGGGAGGCAAGTGAATGGTGACCTTGGGTTTTCTTTGGACTGCTATCAATTTTCCATATGACTATAAAGTTGTCAATTTTTTGATGCAGTTAGACATCCTCATGTGGTACTCACCGCACCCTTTTTCTTGGACCTCAACCTTGGGCTAGTAGGATGGGGCCTTGGAAGTGGATGTTTTGGATAGAGTGGAGGGATTGAAATAGTGAGATGAATCAGATGAAAATGCCTCTTGGTTGATAGGAACTTGTTGTTGAGGTGTTCCACATAAATTGGTACAATACTAGAATGGATCAGGATCTCTGCCTATTGTTATTTGGGTTCCATTGTATGGAACTTTGAGGCATTGGTGATATGTGGATGGTATATACTTCATGGCATGAATCTACAGTCAGCCTAGGAGGAGGTTAAATGGGAGGTCAAGGTCTAAGGCTTTGAAATTAGTGTTTATAACTATAGGTCCAACTCTAATGGGTAGTGTGATAACTCCTTTAGAAGAGCGTTCTCCATTGTCATATGCCTTGGAAACAATTCTTTTGGTTTTCTCAACACATTCTTACAAAAATCCTAATATCTTAACTAGTTTGAGGATAAAAATATTCAACCTTCCTCCACCATCTACAAAAGATCATCTAACCTTGTGTTTGTGGATTTGAGGACTTTAAGATGTAAAGGATCGTTATGGTTTTCCTCTTGAGTCAAGTAGTCTTGGTCAGAAAAGGTGACGTGATTAGATTAGACAAGTAACCCACCATCTCTTGGAAATGATTGACATCAAGGTTAGTTGGAACTCTAGTGTCTTGCAAGGCCTTGCCAAGAATGGCTCGATGGTTAAGTGAGCCATTTAATAACTTTAGGATAGAGATCTGTGTGGGTGTCTAGCCCAAATGGTCGAGTAAATTGTATTAGGAACTTGGTGGTTGCTATTTTTTTGGAGGACCTTGGATAGTCACCTTGGTTCAACAAGTATTGATAGCACATTATAGAAGTTTCTTAATGGTAATGGTATTGACATGATCATCAACAGTATGAATGTGATTTATTATGGTGGTATAATCAAATTTGGCATTTTTGGTAATTAGAAGAATGGTAATGGTATCTTCTTACCCGAACTACAAGATTTTCCTTTTCCATGGTCATGTAAAGGATTTGTGAAGACTTTATTGTCACTATTAGATGATTTTTGTTGTACATTGAATTTGATAGTGATGTTTTCAACAAGGTCTTGGATCAAAGACATTATATTTCCATAGTCCATATTGATAATTGTAAGCTTTTCTGGAATCTAGAAAAGCTTACAATCAAGGTCTTGGATGATATTCTTTAATTATCAACATTGTGATGTTGGGTGTCTTTTAGTTTGGTGGTAGTCATAAAAGGAATTATCATACCACCTAGAAGGTTTGAACTAACTATGGTCATATGGTTTCACATCAAGAAGTTTTATGACATTTTATTGAAAAAGTTGTTTAAAGACAAATTCGATTGGTTCCCCAAGAGGAGTGTATTTACATCTTGCGGGAAACTTCCCTTCGAGTCTTTGCTCTTATTTCTTTTTAATAAAATTTTCTATTTGATTGAGTGTTCTTGGTGTGTTATTGGATGAATTGGTTCCTCTAAGTGTAATGGTAGGGATTGTGTGTACTATCTTGTCATCAATGACTCCATCATTGGTCACATTTTTGTTACAAGACCAATACTTGATTTTTTCATTTAATGTGTTTTGGGTGGTTGTGTTTTTGTTTAAAGTATTGATTTATCCCTTGTCAATGAGGTGTTTTTCAAGGATAATTACTTTCTCATCTAGTCTCGTGAATGAAGTAAAAAAATTGCATTCATAGCCCATGTTTCAAGTTTGAGCTAAGGTTTTCTATAAACATGAAAACCTTTTGTTTTTCAAGTATTTCAATAGAACATCTACTAGAAAAACCCCTCCACTATTGGAAGAAAGTCACACATTTCTCACCATATTCTTGTGTGGTATGGCATAGGGTGGAAATTTTTATCTCATTGTCAATGTTGAAGGTAAAGTGTTCCACAAATTCTTCTACCAAGTCCGCCTATGTTCTTATGCCAGCTGGTAGGTGTGAAAACCACTTAAGTGCTTGTCTTGTGAGGCTTCATAGGAATATTCTCATTAGATATGTAGGTTCATATGTAATTTTTGTGCAAGTTGTTGAAAGCTCTCTTATATGCTCGATAGGATTGCCCTTCCCTCTATACTTTGGAAAGTTAGGCGTGATGTAACCATGTTGGAAGGAAGGCATGTATAGACTCTTGTCAAATGGATAGGGACATAAGTCTTTTATAGAGTAGGTCTTCTTGTTAAGTAGTTGCATGTTATTTATTTCTTGTTGTAGGGCAAGCATTTGAGTTTTTAGAATAGCCACTTGGGTCAATTATGTGTCTTGTGCATTTTGATGGTTCATATTGGCATTTTGGAATCCAATATTATGAGGTGGGTTTTGATTGGGTATGTGTGTATATGATGGTTTTTGGTTTTGTATATGTGTGTAAGTTGGTGTCTAGTTATGAATGTTTTGATTGTGAGTGGGGATATCACTATTATAAGGTGGGTTGGATTTTGTATGCCATGAATTTGTAAAGGTATGACCATGTGGATATTGGTTTCCATGTTGTGGAGTAGACCATTGGGTATTGTTTTGCACATGTATATGAGAAGTAGGCCCTAGTTGTGACACAATGGTATGTTGAGATGACCCCATATTTAGTATCAAATTTTTTTTGGGAGTCTTGTTGATAACAACCTTTGGTATTTTGGTTGAGTTATTTGTTCCAAGTGGATTGGAAGATGACACCCCTATTGTATTTGATGGTAGAAAAGGATTGAATGGAGTACCAAAGGGTTGCACATAGATTGAGTTATGGTGTTTTGATTCATGCCTTTGTCATGTTTTGGTTTCCAAATGGTGAGGTATGATTGTTGTTGTGTCTTGTGAGGATCCTCCTAGTGGTATAGATATGTTGACTTATGGGATGAAACCACTAGAGGTAGGTGTATTGTGTCCTTGGCTTTTTTATTTGGCATAGGTGAGACATCAAAACCATGGTGTAATGTGGATCCTTCTAACAATAGTTTAGCAAGATGACTAATTTTTTGTATTTTTTAAGATGTAAATGATGTCTAAGGATGATACCAAGACAAAGGACCAAAGTAACAATAGTCAAAATGTCAATAGAGTCGCAATTTGGTCATTATCTTGAGTATGTCCAAGGTATGCTAGATGCAATGCATGTGTGAAAGGATGATGGGTTTGAATGTTAATATTACCTAAGAGGGTGGATAAGGGTATGACAACTAAGCACCTTGAAGAAAATCTAAGGTAAGTTTTCTTAGTCAAAATAAGATAGTCAAGGTTAAAAATTTAGTTTATCAAGACTTGAATGATGGTAAGGACTAGAATAATGAGTTGAAAATGGTGGTCTCAAACTAGCCATCTAATCTAAATGAAAAAGGACTAAGATGATGGAAAAGTGAAGTCAAGATAACTTTTATTTTGTCACTATGGGCTACTCTAAATTTTGACAAGTTTCTAAAGCCAATATATACAACAAGGTGTATGCAAGCTAAAGGATGACCTAATATTTGACCTATGGCTAATGCAAATGATGTAATGATGGAAGAATGGATAGATTGTAAATGAAATATATGGAGGCTTGAAATTTTGTGCTCAAAGAACAAGAGGACACTTAGGATTGACCAAAAAATGGATTTTCTTAGTTTTCCCCTAAAATCTTCAATGATAGGAAATTACATTATTCTTAGTTTGAGTTGCAGTGTTCTAGAAATAGTTGTGTCATTTTGGAAATCTCAGTTGTGGTGAATGATAGTCAATTATGAATAATAGTGTGTTGTGGTAGGTTTTTATTGATTTTTGATCAATTTTGATGTGATTTTGTTAGATTGATTTTGGAAAACACAAAAAATAGTCTGAAAACACTTGTTTGGTTTCATTTGAGTGTGAAAATGTATAATTTCAAGTTGTATGAAATCACTTGTATACAATGCACAACCTAGGATAGAAAGAGATACTACTTGTTGAGTACCTACTTGGATTGCTTCAAACACATAAACAAAGAGGAAAACTAGAGATCTTGGTGACACTGGCTCCCCCTTACACAACACAAGCACACCAAAATCTCTTACCCTTGAAGGTCCTAAGATCTTGTGAGCCAAGGGATTTCGTGTCTCTACAATGAATAGTGTAATGTAGGGTTGCTTTAGAGGTTTGACCTCTTGCACCATCAAGTAAAATTATTTTTGGCCTCTACAACAAGTGGCTCTTAATCCATGTTTTTGGGTAATACTAGTGCATATACTTGCAATAGTTCGCTTAATCAAAAGGCCTCCAAGTCCCTTCCTAAGAAAGGATTTTGACGCATCTCAAGGATACTGAGGAAGACATCCATCTGTATACGACATCCATAGGGGATTGAAGACTTTCCCAAAACTCGCAATTATTTACATAGTGGATTGAAATAAAGTACCACTTGGGTCGTTCCCTATCACAAGTTTGGAGGTATGCCCTCTAAGGGTAACAAAATAGAGACAAGTATGTTGTTTTTGATCCCCAAGATCACATAAAGTGCAAGGAGAGAGCATACACAACACTTTTTCTCACACTCGTATGATGTTCATTTTTAAGAGAAAATTTTCAAAACCAAATGTGTGGGTGATTATGCAACTACTAAAAGATGTTTTTGATTCTTAAAATCACTAAACGGTGCGAGAGAAGAGCATACACACCTTAAGACAAGTTACAAACCACAAGAAAATGAAGACACTAGTTCTTTTTAATCCCAAATCCAAATGTGGGGAAGACACTCAATATGAGACTGTTTGTCAAATTTAAGTCTCAAATGAGTGAAAATGCAAGTTTTTTTTAACCAATGAGTGAAGAAATGCTAATTATTATAAATTTTAAGCCCAATGCAATGTGAATACAAGGTTAATTTTAGCCCCAATGGTTGTGTGAAAATGAAAAAAGATAGATAAGTTAGCAAAATCAAATGAGATTCCTCCTTTCCACGTATGCCACAAGATTCAAAGAAAACATTAGTATTAGTTCAAATGCCTACTCTATCAAATGCAAGAAAAAAAAATGATAAATCCTAAGAAAATTGAAAGACTGTAGAAATAGGTAGTTGCCTCATTGTAACACATAGTTGTCACTTAGAAAATGCATCTTAGAAGTTGTTGACTACAACTCTCAAGAGGGAGAGTGCATCACACAAATGTATGGTAAAGGTCAAAGTGATTATGTCATTTCCCCAAATAATTGTGACACATAATCCTGTAACTCCAAAACATAATAAAAATGACCAATTTTGACCAAACCAAAGACCAAACTGATATGATAGTGATATTAAATGATAAAACCCAAAACTATAAACTAGAAATAAAAGGAAAATCCAAAAATGAATGCAAACTAAAGATGCAATAATGTCTCAGGAAGTTTTAGTGTTTCCCTAAGCAAATGCATCACAAAAACCTATAGCTACAAAACACAAAAAGGACCAACAAATTCGACCAAACCAACAAGTAATATGATGCCAAACTAATGTTAGATGAAAAAAATGATAACTAATAACCAAGATATAAACTAGAAACCCAAAATGAAAAAAAACAAGAGTAATATTCCTAATGCTAAGGTAGTTGTGGCCTTCCAGCATCAGTTGTGTCCCATTTCCTTTCAACAATTGTGGTGTTTTGGTTGACAATTGTGTCGTAGTCCTAAAAAGCAAAAAAATTATGAGAATTTCAATAAAATCTTGTTATATTCACATGGTTTACCAATGTAATTTAGGTTAATGTAAAGCATCATAAATACTAACCCCAAACCAACAATAGAGCACAAATAAGCATGAAAATATGAAATATAAAGCAATATTAGCATAAATTATTCATGCCATGATTGATTCACCTCCATTTCCCTTCTCCATTTTGCTTGAATATGATAATTGCACTTAGGTTTTGAGTGTGCAATAATAAGGGAATGAAAATTACTAGCAAAATATTGAAATATTGTTGTCCCACACTAGCAGAATGTACTTGCATATGAACTAGAGATGATGAAAATGACAAGACTAGAGTCTTTTACAGAAAAAAATTGAATGAAGGGTTGAGATTGAATGTCAATAAGATGTGTCAATCAATTTCCAAGAATGAAAGCTATAGTATGGAATAGGGTTAGGGCTAAAATTAGGTCAAATGATAAGGATGAATTGAATTATAAAATAATTCAATCAAGGGTTTAAATTGAATGAGATGTCAAAAGATAAGATTCGATGTGGAAGATACGATTGGCATAGATAAAGAGGTTGTAGGATAAATTTACATGAATAATTAAATAATAAAAATATTATTTTATTATAGAGGTCATATGACAAATTGACTTTTTCATTAAATAATAATTTAATTCAAAAGTTCGGAAGAAAATGACAAATTAGTAGGTAATTAAATCAATAAAATTTATTTAATTAATTAAGGAAGAAATAAAGATGGAAATGAATTAATAAATAATTAAATTTATTTAATTAATAGAGGACTTATGCCATTAGGAAATAATAAAATAATTTAACATTAGTTAATTGTCAAGAATGAATGGGGAAATAATGAAGAATTAGAGTTCACAAGCCCAGGACAATTGTTAGTATCTACACCATGTTGCATTTTTTGTAAAATAAATAAGTACAACAATGCTTTTAGTTATTAATATTTGGATAGTGAATAGTGTTCACATACAAACAAAGATAGGATTCTAAGCTTGAACAACTATATAAGGAAACACATTAAGAATAAAGCCCTTCTAGGATGAAGGTGTTTTAATAGCTTCATCAATAATCCCAACAACTAGGTAATCAAAGACAAGCTCTCCTTGTATGATCCAATACAAATTTTTATGTTACAGTAGTAAGACAAACTCTTTAAAAAAGAAAATAGAGTAAACCATTTAAAACTTTAGCTTCCAATTTTAAACTTAACCTTCTCCATGGCCTCCTTAGCTCTTAGGCCCAAGGGATTTTTGACATCTATGACTATAAGATAAATACTATAGGCTATAGGGTAAAGGGAAAACATAGAGAGATTGACCATACCATGTAATAGTATAAATAATTTTTGTTTGGAATTAGTTTTGTTCATTTGGTGAATTATGAAATTGGAATTCTTGTATGAGTTAGTAGAATGAAACTTGGAATTGCAAAATGGATTCCAAATATTACAGAGATAAACCACAGCATGTGACTTTTATAGAGATTTTATGTTTGGAATTTGTTTTTTGATGTTCATTTGGTGAATTATGGGCACCTTTAACAAATGCAACAAAGCCTACACTCTCTACTTTTCACTCCATTATTGGAAGTTTTCTAAGTTGTATTTGTGATGAATACATTGTATCATGTTCCTCCAACAATTTTCTTCTTGTGAAATCCTAAATGTATGGAGAGTCCCTCTAAAATTTAATTTTTATGGTTATTTTTTTGTTGTTGTGTGTTCCTTCATGTAATATAACTTGTCATGTGCATCATTGGCATGGCACTTCCACCAAAAAAAACATAATGACTAATGAATAGGCATATCATAGAGTCAAGCAATATTTTAAGGCATCTTATGTGAATAGTGAGAAAGAAAAAAGAAGTATTGAGACACACCTTTCCTAGAATTTTGGAAGGAAAAATAAACTATTAAAATGATCTTTTCTAGGTTTCCTAGAAGTAACATCAATCTTCAGCATATAAGGGTCCAAATCCATTTGATCCCTAATTTGTCTTAAACATAAGTGATTTGTAAAATTCATGGCCATGTTGATTGCTAATTAACAATGTTAATGTCTTATTTGAGAATAAAATTGTGCTCAAATGGTGGTTGGATTTTATTCAAATAAAAGATAAAATATAGCATTTATGCTATTTCTTTTGTTTTCATATTTGTTTTGTTTTCTTCATGTGTTGGGGGAGGTTTGAACCATTTCCTAACTTAGGCATTAAAGTTTTGTGTAATCAATAATTCCAAATTTAAAAGCCTTTTTCATCCTTGAGTGTGTAGATCTCTACTGCCAATGTAAATAAGGATTAATGAGTTAAGCTAATAGACTATAAAAGGGTTTACCTAGTCCGTTACTTAGAGAAGAAAAATTATGTATCTTATTGGTTGAACATGGAAGGTGAAAAGGAAAAGAAACAAATACATATCCTTCTAGTCCTTTGTTGGAATCACATTATACTTCTTACATCTATAGGAAATTCTAATTTACATTTACTCAACATTAAGCATAGTTCATTAGATAAATAAATGTATGTTGGGGTAACATACCATAGTTAATTTTTTTGTTTGTGTCTTGGAGAAGTATTTAAAGAAAACATTTAATCTCAAGGACACCAAATAAAGTAGCAATCCATGAACAAAAGTATTTTTTGAGGCTTACATCAAGGAACAAGGAGAAGAAAAGATCCAACATTCATGATATAACAAATGTAGGTGATGGAGATTTGAAGCAACCTCCTCTATAGCAAGATTCTTCTATTTCAAATTCTTCAATGCATGTTGTTGTCAGTCAATTTCTAAGTTTTGTGTATCTATCATAAATGGGAGAAGAAACATTTTTCAATTCTGTGGGGCCACCCATAGGTGAGAAACCTCTTATGCTACCTCCTAATCCATATTCATGGTCCCTATTCTCAAAAAGTTCATTAACCTAGGCATATGATTCTTGGTTCAACTTTGGATGTCCCACATATGGGATACCCTATACAACCAACAATACATAACTAATTTAAAATATGGAGGAAATGGTGGCTATGTTGAATATTGATGTTAAGCACCATATCATAAACCCAAGGGATATGAAATGGGTTCCAACCACCATGTACTACACCATGCAAGAAGGGTTTCTAACAAAAAATGGAATTTATTTCATGTGATATGAGCTTGAAGAGGTGGAGATGTATAGGAAATTCATTTTATTTTTTTACTTATCTATTGAATCATTGAAAATTTCTATAGGTACATGCTATAGAGGTCATTAGATTCATCTTTTTCATATTTGTGCACTTTATGAATTGATTATGTATTTTGGTGGCAAAGCATGAATAGTCGATGAACTTTTAGTACTATGAGGTAGTGTAGTGAACTTCCTTCTACATGATATAGGTGGAGAAGATGTTTCTTTAAGAGTAAAGCCAATGAAAAGAATACAAATGCTGACTACTCATGTTTTTTGAAGCTTAAAAGTTTATTGAGCAAGGATATTCTTATAAAATAAACTGATTTTTGAAAAAATATGTGTAGTTTGGCATGATCTTGAATGCTTGAACTATAGGTGGTTTGATCTTATAGAGGGGGTATTTTTTGTTCTTTAAGCTATTTTTTGAACAGATTATCATGCTAAAGAGCTTGAATATTTATCGTACATGCATTATAATCATATGAAGATTAATTTGTGATTATATGGATGATTTTTCTTTACTAATAAATTAATAATAATCCTAGCAATATGTGAAGCCTACAAGATTAATAATATAAGGAAACATTTAGCCATGGATTTAGTAGCATATACTTCTGTTATAACATCTAAATGTACAAGATAATTGCATTGATGAATGAAAAGTCTACATCTCTTCTAGAGGTTCTTATTGAGGAAGTGAAGGTGAGCTTATTATTCTCCTTAGGAAATTGCTTCTAAACAAAATGATTTCCATGTGGAAAAAATATGTTGTCCAGATTGGGTACATCAACCTTGTGTTGATGGATGCTAATATGTGTTGTTATTCCTAGAAACTTGAGAATATATTCTTTGGTGCCAATGATAAGGGGTGGGAACTTCAATGAAAAACTTGCTCAGATTAGAAAAGACCTCCCAAGTCCTATAAAGTAACATCCAAAATCAAAATCAAAATTGTCAAGATTAACTCTATGCTAAAACAATATTTCAATGGCAATTTTCCTCATGTGGCTAATTCAAAACAAATCTTTGTCATAGTCTTTTGTAGGCTTTCCTTAGAAAAAAAGGTATGTAACTTGCAGAGCAAACTAAAACCTAGACTTCTCATACAAAATTGCATTAATATTGAGTTCATCTTAAGTTAACCATTGTGGTAGATCCATAATCTTTGTATCCTATTTTGTAATAGGCACCTCACTTCAAGAGAAAAGTATATAGATATTCTTGGGTGCTAGCAAGAAGTTGAGTCCACTTTTTGTACAACAAATGAAGTGTTTCTTTTTCTTGGATTTCTTAATTTGACAGTTACGTGACCTTAAAATTTGAAGCTAATTCTTAGAGATGAAATCTTCAAAAATTCATTGATCATAAATATAGAGTGTCAGAGCCTATTTCCAAATGTTGCAATTTATTTTGGAATCTTAGACAGCCAAATTGAGCTCAAACAAACACTATTTAAAAAGTCACTTTTTACTTCATACCATGCACATGTGCATAATCTATATTAATTTCAAACATTTATTTTTCTAAATCCTTTTGGGGAAAATATTATTTTTGACCTTCAATCGCTTTTTCAATATTTTGTAATTTTATTGAATATATTTTTTGTTAAATTTTACTAGGGCATATTTGTCATTTTGAAAAATCATCATGTATGACACGCATAACATGACCTAAACTTATCATTTAAAAAAAAAAAAAATTGAAAAGAATTGTCTAAAGTTTGTTCTCATGCAATTCATTCATCAAAATGTTATGTTGATCAAAAGTTATTAAAATACTAAAAAAAAACTGCTAATTCAAATTTATGGACTAGTTTCATTAGAAATTAATTAAAAAATAGAAAAAAATAATCCAATTGTAAAAAAAAAAATACATATTTGGAATATGCATTCTCTCATCTAAAATGGGTTTTAATTTTGTCAAAAAAATATGTAAAAAAAGTCATCAGCCATATGTCCAAAGTCGTTATTTTTCTCTGACATTGTTAGGACCTTCAAATTGCAGTTTAAACTAGGTTGAAGGCCTAGGTTCATATTCCCAATGCTTTTCCAAAACCAAAATCCAAGGCATAAATCCAACCACAAAGCTAAAAGTAATTCAATTTTTTTAAAACAGGATCCCACTTTATAAAACAAGATCCCATTCCCTAATATTTAATATTTGAACTGTTGGAAGTGAAATGGGATCCTGTTTCCATTCCAATGGTCCCCACATTTAATATTAGCGAATGAGATCCCAATTATAAAATGGGATCTCACTTTTAATAAACAAGATCTCATTTCTTTTATTTAAATTTTCTGCCAAAAATTACTATGAAGTCTACAACTTCACATGTACAACCGAGAGCAATAAAATTGAGCTATTTTTCATGAGCTCTTGTCTTTATAGGTGGCGAACTTGATTTTTGATTGATTTTTTCAATGGAGGCATCATGTACACCATTTTTGAAGTCAAATTGTGTTATTTTTGTATTTGTTTGGAGGAACAAAAGGTCTTCAACTTGCAATATAAATTGAATTTTTCAAAGGAGGCATGAAGAAAACAATTTTTAAAGTGGAATTGTGGTAGTTTTCTACATGTTTTGAGGAACACAAGAGGAATAATTTTGTCCTAATAGGTGTTCAACTTCCAATTTGGATTGAATATTTTGAAGAATTTCACTATTGGCATTCATTTGTGCTTGATAATTTTACAATCATTGGAGATAAAGCTCATAATAAGAGGAGGACATTGAGTCCTCAAGAAGTTGAAGCAAAAAGAGAGGAGAGACAAAGACAAAGAGAAAGAAGAATGATAATTAAATCAATGAATGATGGTGGAGCATCCAATTCCACAACTATTGAAGATGAAAACATTGAGGATACCATGGTTGTAGATGAATCTAAGTTGCAAGGAGTCAATTTGGAGAAGAATATGATTATACAAACAAGTCCTACTATGTCTTCAAATCCCTCTTTGAATACTATGGAGAATGTTTCAATATGCACAAATCCAGGTATGTCTTCAAACTTTCTTCACATGTTAGTGAAATGGTAAATTTGTATGTGAAGTTTTACAAGATGGACTCTAATGATGTTGACATTGATGATATTCAAAGAGATGAAAAT
>VDFB02147792.1:0-34163 GCA_007258455.2 Sequoia sempervirens | reverse complement strand
CGTACCAATTTTTTTTTTTGTTTAAGTACAAATAACCTGCAAGGTGAATACATATTGCCAACAACCTCTAAGGCCACGAGACAAAGATTACTTATAAACCCGACAACAAATAACATTAACATAAACCGAAACATTAATCACTTAAGGAAATGAAACAACATACATTCCATTCAAGATAAATTACAACAAGGGTAAATAAATACCTCAAGATTCCAATTAAACATTTAAACAATAAGGTTACATCACTCATTCCCCGAATGAGGTAAATCCAACCAAAAGATTACATATTACAAATTCCACCTCGATAACAACTGAGGGGTAATAAAATACCATAAGAACTAAAAGAACAAGGCAAGAGAAGGAACTGATTCCCACGAGCTCTCCAGCTGGAAATCACGAACACACGAACATGAAGAGGAACCAACGGAAAAAAATGCACGCCACCCGACCACGTGGAACCCAAAGGCCCCACTCCCTCTGTGCTAGGAGATAGTAACAAGGACTTCCTACCCAAGACCATCTACCACTAGACACAAACAAGCACACTGAACTGAAACAAGATCAAAACCCACATTACTTAACACAATGGTTACAATGCTTCCAGAGTACAAAATCGAGTACCATCACTGTACAAAATAAACCAACGGTACAATACCATACCGACTGCTGTCATAGGAGGAGTGTCATCGCAAAGGTTGCATGGGATCTCCTGGCTAGTCTTCCTAGGTCCCGGCCCCCCTCTAGGGATATCCTGGAAACCTCAACCAACTCCCGGCCCCACATGCATACCAGAGCGGAATCGATTATCTCTCGTAAAGATGAGATAACGATCTTGCCATTCCAGGCCTTCCCGACTCATCTCAAGTCTCGTACAAGCCCTTGAGCCAATGAGCGAGGCTAAATTATCTTATTAATGTTCAAAGCTACTCTCTCCCTAGTAAGTTAATTTAATTTTCACTTAATTAACCGACTCTCACACGAGTTATCCTGGTACCACTTTGGGTCTGGCGCTCGTTGAAAGCCACTCCCCTATCAACAACACAAAACTCAACCACATGCCAAGGGTAGACAATGCACTAACACTTATCTCAAATAATAAAACACCTCAACAGGTAACACATCACTACGGATGTCCAAAACTGAAACCAAAACGTTCACTACCCAAAGCTAACACAAGGTTGACTAACATAATAACAACCCACATAACAACTGATAACTCGACTCAACCATGAATCACAAGATCACACAACCCGTTCAAAGAACCAGGTAACCACTTGAGCTTAACTCACACATAATCCAAGATAGCCAAAGCAAAACATAAGAGACATAGCATCATCTCAAGAAAACACTGCTGGAAGACTTACATGATCAACAAGAGATGACTTACAGCCAACAATCATATAAACTCACGTAAACCACCCATACCAAGAAGATTCACAAAACATTCACCCACATTCTAAATCATCGAAGGCGAACAACTAAACACTGGAAGCATTTCAGACAAAAAGAAAAGCTAATGTTCGGATTTCTTACATCCATTCAACACAGATTCCATGACTTGCATTTATCCAATCGATTGATCCCATTACTTTTCACGACATTGAAATGTTTAAAGAATAGATCATTTACTCTAAATTTCATAACCAAATTCATAATCAAAAACACTTTAATAATGTCGCTATCTAGTTAGAATTTAAATCAACCGTTTTCTCGAAGAGTCACTAACATATTCAAACTCAAGATATTGGAATTAATAATATTTAAATTAAATCACTTAATTCATTTTGCAACATAATATATTCAGTCAATTAAAATCAATACTTCAAATAAAACGCTAGATTTTCTAGACTCCACTCTTGCCTCTAAAAGCACAACGATAATCATCTTAATGCATTTGAATTATGATACTCCTTAACGCGTCTAATTAAAATAAACTACCACTGCGAAATCCACACAATTAAATATAAAAGCATGCTGACATGATTATTTACAAACAAATATTCTAGGTATGAATATACCTTCATAAACAAAGATGTTCAATCTAGCCAACTATTCTTTTAGCAATTATAAAAAGAAAAAATTCCATTAATTAAAAATATACCAAATATCTTACATATTTCAAATTAATCATTTCTAAACCTTATGATTTAACCAATAGAATAAAACATATTTTAACTTATACCAAAATCCATTTAATCTAATATATATTAAATATATTATATTTTATATATTATATAATATTAAATATTATAAATATTATATAAAATATAATATAAAATTAATATTCATTAAAAATTTAAATTTTAATAAATAAAATAAAAACAATTTTCGAATTTTTTTAAAAACCGGCATTGGAAAAGGGGCCGGCCCTAGGGCACGCAGCCGCCCCGCCGGGCGGCGGAGACTGCAGGCACACACCGCC
The DNA here is from genome assembly GCA_007258455.2 of Sequoia sempervirens. Classification (NCBI taxonomy): domain Eukaryota; kingdom Viridiplantae; phylum Streptophyta; class Pinopsida; order Cupressales; family Cupressaceae; genus Sequoia; species Sequoia sempervirens. The sequence goes on along the minus strand of VDFB02147792.1, from coordinate 31,741 downwards.
TCCCGCGGCTGGGTGGTGGCCGAGCCAGCCGGGCCCCGCGGGCAGCGATGGCTGTGTGTTCACACACAGCCCGCCCCCCTGCGGGCGGCGGTGGCTGTGTGTTTACACATAGCCGACGCCTCCCTGCTGGGCGGCGATGGCCGCGGCGGTGGCGGTGGTGGGGGTTGACCTCCCCAACCACCAAAAAAAAACATTTTTTATAATAAATTTAATACTGTGTTTTCCAGAACCCGAAAATCAATAAAATTCTAAAAGATTTTTACCAGAAATTTAAAATTTCTTAAAAATAACAAATATATGAATATATATTTGTGGGTATTTTCATATACCAAAATATATGGTTGTATTCACAATACCCATACCCCAAAATTTGATTTCATACTCAAATTGAAACAATAATCCAAACCCAATTCAAAATAAAACTTATTTCAAAACAAGAAAATGGGTTTTCAAAATCTAGCTTAACATTGAGTTTTTTTTTCTTTTCTTGGAGTTTCTTTTGGTTTCAAAATCCATTACAATTGTGCAAATTGAAAGCTTTTCCCTAATTTTTATTGAATCTAAAACTATGTTTTCAATCATTCAAATGAGCAAGAAGAGGAAGGGAGAAAAGATAGAACCTTATGTTTTCTCCAAACTTGGCAAGCTTCCTCCATGGAGATTTTTCCAAGCACTCCTTCAAGCCTCTCCACCCAAAACTCCAACCAAGAATCCATGGAGGTTGAAAAGAAAACCCTAAAATAAAATATATCCTTTTTCTCCAAAATCCCCAAATTCACATTCAAATTCAAATTCTAATTCAAATTCAAATTCTCATTAAATTCCAATCCAAAATGCAAATTCACTTCCAAAATCAAACTCAATATCAAATTCCAATTTCAATTTCAAACACAAATATCTTTCCAAAATAGTCAACTAATTCTGAAAATATCTTTTCTACCCCAAAGTCTTGCATAAGAAAAATATTTGAATTTTTAATAACTTTAAACCATTTTCCATTTCCAAGTTGAATTCAAAATATTTTAGCACTTTACATTCAACAAAAGAATTAAATCTTTTACACTTTTTAATTCATAGGGATAATTTAATTAATTCACACAATTAATTCAAATTATCAATAAAATAAGTCTAATTCGAAATTAGATTATTTTATTAATTCAATTAAATTGATTAACTAATCACTAATTTTTCAACATCTCCAAAAGACAAAACATTCATTATTTATAATTTCCAAAAGCTATTTAATCACTTTTAGCTTGCAACTAAACACATTTAGTCATTAATTAGACTACGCAAGTCATTAAATAAACTTTAACTTGAAATTAAATAAACACTCAAAGGGAACTGACCAAGATAAAACAACTGACCTCAATGACAACCCAACAACATGCTATGACTAGGGTGATGACCTGGTTCGGAAACCCTAGCTACTATCTCCCAATTTATTTCCGTTGGTCAATGGACACGCTCAGACCTGGAAACCAGGTGGAGTCGATGTCATGTACCTGCCAACCTACAACAAAGAGCATGTCGAACGTGCACATATACATAATATGATCAGACACACCGTGAAGAGGAAATCTCAGAATCATAGGGCACTCGCAAGCGAGTGATACAACCCCGTCCCCTTCACCAATACAATATCACTAACTGACAAAGCTAACATTATTAACATAATCAAAGCATAAAGCATCATTAATTCACATGTTAACATGAACGAAGCATAACATAGGAAAACATTGCCCGACCATCAGAAAGCACAAAAAGGGAGGGGTGTTACATCGGATTAATGTTAATGTTGTTACGAAGCATCGTGTCGGTTGGTTATCTAACCACCGCCGAACATTATATGTAGCCTGTTGGATAGTCGGGAGATAGTTACGGGTGATGTGTTATGAGTTATGTGCCGATGGTTATATTGTTAAGCACTGCTGATACTCTTTGATTGTACATGATATTCCTGATGAATTTCAGTTTCGGGTGTTCGAAAACATGATATCTTCAGCTTTATTGTTTTATCCCATGTTCGCACATGACTAAGCTCCCAAAGAATAATGTGAAGATTAGAATCATATCCGTGAGGCAAACATTTCGGCCTGTCTCGAATCTGGGATTAGGCATCATCCGCCATGGCAAACAGAATGGGTCAACCAAATGAAGAACCTCAGAATGCTAATGAGGACCCGAAGACTCATCGAATGTAAGAGATCCGCAATTTGTTGAAAAATATCGCCACGCGGGGATCACGTGTGTAGGGAATCCCTCATTCGGGAGATCCCTGAGGAAGTCATTTGGGATCGGCTGGAAGTGAACGACGAGGTGAACCACCTCCTGAATCGCATGCCCAGGTTACTGGCCCGCCATTTCATTATCCTGCAAGACTTGCGAGAAGAGGAAGATCGTGAGCGCCGAAGGCAGCAAATCGTACAACGTTGTGAAGACAGAACCAAATGTGAAGAGGAAGAACGCGATACTAGCCGGCGCCGTACTTCCGGCAACCAGCAATGATTGCCTGAACAACTAATAAATGCCCGTACGGCCGAACAAAGACAAGAATCGAGTACCTAACGGGCATGGGACTTCGGAAGAGCAAGTTCGGCGATCACTCAGGCTACAAGAGCAAGAAAATCGGCGAAGATGACTAAGGCAAGTCGGTAAGGAATTAGATGAGGACTTAATTGAAATAAATCAGAGCATAAAAAGAACATATGACAATTTGACAAGAATAGACACATCTATTGAACGAGCACACCACAGTTTGATAGATGGAAGGGATGAAGACCCCTTTAGCACTCCACACGCAGGAAAATATAACCTCTATGAAAATGAAGATGAATTGAATAGTAGCATCAGCCGACTTCGAGAGTTGTCCCTCTCGGACGACGACGCGGAGTTAAGGAGGGGAAGGCCAGAGCTTAAGACCCCAGGGCAGAGAGAGCATCGAAGGGATCCTGAGGAGACCCACGGTGTTGAGGACGCTGACGGAGGATGTGGGAGTGACTCGTACGTGGCCAAGAGTGCTAGTGACGCACAGGGACGTAGCGAGGAATCCACTAGTCTAATCGGGTCCAAAACACAGGGAGGTCAACCGGTAACAATGGCTCATCCAGATCGGCAAAAGTTGCCGAAATTCATGGGGAATGGCTCTGAGGATCCTGTACGGCACTGCAAGACATGCGAGACTATCTGGATAGCCAGCGGGCAGGATGACCCCGACCAATGGCTGAAGGCATTTCCAGCGACACTCAGAGACAGTGCCATTGATTGGTACTCGGAATTGGACCAAGCACAGAGAGCTACATGGAGGTTATTGAAAAAAGCTTTCCAGAAGGAGTTCAAACTTCTTCGAGATGACAGCGAGATCGTTGCGGAGATATACAATACCAAGCAAGGAAAGCACGAGAGTGTGCGGACCTATAACCGAAGACTCAAAGACTTGCTAGGGAAATTGGAGGCACAGCCAGCTGACGGGTTGAAGAAAAGATGGTTCATCGAGGGCTTGCTTTCGCCATTAAGAAAGAAAAGGAAAGTCGTACCTCCTTCGTCGTACGCTGAAGCATACAATCGGGCAATGGACATAGAAAGTGAAAATAAAACATCCTCCCGAGGGAAAAAGAAGACAGACGACGAGGAGAGTACGGACGACAGCGACGATGAATCCAAAACTATACAAGCACTCAGGAAAGATATGATGCGAATGATGAAAGAATTGAAGGCCGACAAGGAGAGTACGAGAGAAGCCAGAGAACTGTGGTGTACGAACTGCAATGCGGAAGGTCACACGAAGGTGAATTGTCCCAAGAACTTATTTTGCGATATCTGCCAAGTGATGGGACATTCCGTCAAGGAATGCCCATACAATTTAAAAGCCAGAAGTGCACAAGTACTCTTCACTCATGGAGAGCCGTCAACACCGCCGAACACACCACCAAAGCCCCAGTACAACAGCAATGCATCCCCTGGAGGTTATCGAAGCAACAGAAGTCCAAGAAACATGATATAGTACGATGCAAAAGGAAGGCCCATGATCCAATGCAGGAAGTGCAACGACGTAAATACTTCGCCGTGGATTGCCGTGACCCGGCCATGTTCGGAGGAAGATTGTGTAAGTGGTGTGGACCAAGCGATCATGAAGATAACGAATGCCCGAAGCAAAAGGGTATCCATATGCTGGAAGTAGAAGAACAAGAGGTACTGGCGATCACCAGAAAAAAAAAAAAAAAAGCCACTTACCTAGATCCATGTACGGAGAAACAAAGGATGAAGGAAGCAAAAACCGAAGTGGAACTGGCGATGGCGAAGGAAAACAAAGTACCTCTGGAGAAGCCAGGAACCTCTCGGCGGTCGGAGGTGGAAACCAACATCATACGGCAGGTATTGCAGACCACCATACCGATCAAAGTAACTGACCTTCTCCAGACTATGCCGCAGTTGGGACTGGCGATCACAAACGTCGTCGAGGATGGCAAGCAACCACGATTGGAGGAACAAAGGAAAGAATTGATACCAGAACCGCCATCGTACGGTGAACAACCAATCGACCCGGTATTGCTCACAGCGAACATTGGGAAGATGCCAGCGGTCGTGCATATGGAAATCAGAGGGAATATCTTGACAAATACTATCATCGATGGAGGATCAAGAGTCAACGTACTACCCGAAGACACATGGAAGAGTCTTGGGAAGCCTACACTCTGGCCGCTGACATTCCAACTAGTTGGCGCTGATCAACATGGTATCAAGCCGTTGGGAACGTTGATGGCGCAGAAGGTGACGATTGGGACACAACAGTTTTTGCTAAATTTTGTCGTCATCCCATTACAGAGGAAAGCGTACGATGCACTACTTGGGAGAGGATGGCTGATAGCGGCGAAGGCAAATCATAATTGGAAGAGGAACACACTCTCGATCGAGAATAATGGGGGGAAGTATGTCATCGACTTGAAGAACCAGGCCGTGAGTGAAGAATTGGCTTCCTCCGGATCTGAATCGGATAGAGGTGAATCGGTTATGGACAAAGGAAGGAAAGCTATGGAACCAAACATCGAAGGCGTACTTGAACTCGAGAGTTGTTTGGAGGACGAGACAAGCTCGCTGAATGGCTTATTTCATTGGCAGATGGAAGACTATGAAGTATTCCACAGAGAGTGCAACATGCTACAAATCGGGGAAATCAAGGAAGAAGAGGGAAGGCCCAGCCAAAAACTTCCGGCCGAGTATGGAGAGTACAAAGGAAGAGTCTCAAAACTGGACGATATGCCAGTCCACAAGTTTGAACAGGTACGAGATGAAAAAATTGTGGAGTTAAAAAATGAAAAGTATGAAAAAATTAAAAAATTAGAAAAAAAGAAAAGAGATGAAGAAAGGAAAAAAAGAAAAGAAGAGAGAAGGGAGGAGAGAGAAAATGAACAAAAGTGGGAAAAAATAAAAGTAGAAAGGAAAAAAGCTATGAGACATCAGAGAATAGAGGAAAATAAAAGAGTAAATAAGGAAGAACAAGGCGAATGGAGAAAAAAGTAAAAAGAAGAAAAAAATAAAAGAAATGTGAAGGCAGTCAGAAAAGAAAGCAAAAGAAGGGACAAAAAATTAAATAATAAATTAAATGAGTCGGCCATTAAGAGAAGTATTAAAGTGCTCAAATTAAATAAAGTGAGGCGAATTAAAATAAACGCCTTGAATATTGAACAACCCGTACGGCCAAAGGAGAAATTGATTGAGGGAAATAAATGGCGAAAAGTCAAAGGAGAGAACATTAAGATAAAAAGTTGCCAAAGCTCAACCAGAGAGGAATTCGTACGGCCATCTTGGACAGAACAGAGTGGTGAAGGGAAGAAAAGCGTACGGCCAAGCAGAGGAAGGGGAATCGTACGACACCTTTATCAGAGAGGAAAGAACAAAAGTCCGTACGAAATTTTTAGCAGAAGAGGCACCTTGAGTCTTGAAGTCGTACGACCATTGCAAGTTGAAAATTTTGCCAAGTACTGCATCGTACGGCATTTACAAGCCCCTCAGTTTTCACTCGGTTGGCCACTGGAGGTCGTACGACCATTGCAGACTGGAATTTGTGCCAGGTTTGACATCGTACGGCAGCTTGTTGATCTTCTCCAGGTCGTACGACATTAGTACATCAGTGATCTTCTCCAGGTCGTACGGCATCAGAGCATCAGTGATCTTCTCCAGGTCGTACAGCATCAGTACATCAGGAGATTTCGTACGCCATCAACATTTCAGGAGAATTCGTACATCTTCATATCAGGAGAATTTGTACGAGATTCACAAAGATTCAAGGTCGTACGACATTTACAGTGTTTTCAAACCGTACGACAATCACAAGGGTTCCAAATCGTACGGCCTCAAAGTTGCCAAGTCGTATGACCATCCCTCCAAATCGTACGGCCTCAAAGTTGCCAAGTCGTATGACCATCCCTCCAAATCGTACGGCCTTGGTAGATCATTGGCATTGTACGAATTTCATACAATTGCCAGATTGTACGAAATTCTAAAGTAGTACAGATTTCCAAGAACTTGCACAGCGTACGGCCTTTCCAGCCTTTACCAGGTTTCGGCAGTTTTCATCAGTTCGGCAATTTTCATCAGTTCGGCAGTTTTCATCATCTCGGCAGTTTTCATCATCTCGGCAGTTTTCATCGTTTCGGCGGTGTTGATCATTTCGCGCCTGATAATCTCGCGCTTTGTCAATGGTAGCTTGATCGGGCCTGATAGCTTTGATAAGTTCGGCGCTTTGATAATCTCGAAGGCTGCCCGCCTGCGCTTTGACTGCCCGCGCTTTTGATGTTCTATAGCTTTTGATCGGGCCGTAGTTTTGATAAGTTCAGCAGCTTTTGATCAAATGGGCAATTTTTGATAAGTTCGCTTTAATCAGCTCTCGCGCTTTGATAAGTTCGCGCTTTGACTGGCTTGATGCTTTGATAATTTCGCGCTTCTACAACCTGCCTCGAGATTTATAAATCGGCTGGATCGGGCCGAATCATAAAATATGGACAAGGGCAAGAAGGCAAGACAAGCCTGGTAGCTCCCTACTGAAAGAAAGAGAGCTGGCCACCATAACGTGACGAGGACATGGGAGAACCCCGATCGGTACCAGTGGGGCAGCGGTGGCGGCACTGGCGACCACCTGAAGGTTGCCCTTCGACACGCTCGGGTAGACAAAGCTGTGATACTGGCAGATCGGCAGCTTCGCACACGTATGAAGGAAGTGAGGCGCCTGCGAGCAGAGCATTCTTCTTCTACTCTGACGTCATCTGTACATCCAGGGACGCACTCCCTTCCTCCTACTTCTCAGTGATCTTGTCTTGCTATATGTATGTCGTCTGGAAGACGACTTCTTTTGTGGGGGGGATGATGTTAGCAGTATATTTTACTTTGTTGTCGGCTGTAGTCGGCCAATTGATAATAAAACTATAGATTAGTAAAGAATAATAATGTCATGTACTTTCGGGAAATCATGTTCGGATTAATGTTAATGTTAATGTTGTTACGAAGCGTCGTGTCGGTTGGTTATCTAACCACCGCCGAACATTATATGTAGCCTGTTGGATAGTCGGGAGATAGTTATGGATTATGAGTTATGAGTTATGTGCCGATGGTTATATTGTTAAGCACTGCTGATACTCTTTGATTGTACATGATATTCCTGATGATGAATAAAGTTTCTGGTGTTCAAATATGATATCTTTCAGTTTATTGTTTTATCCTATGTTCTGCACATGACTAGTTTGCCAATAATACGTAAGATTAGAATTACATTCCGTAGGCAAACACATGCCATATGTAATCTTCAAGTTATGACAAATTGATAATTAAAATAGATTTATATGTTCTCTAAATTCATTCCTTGTGCTTCTTATGCATTAATTTCTTTTTTTATTTGTTTGTCAAGTCTTGAGTCTGAGTCAAAATTATGGTCTGTCAAGTCTGAATTTTCTTGCTATTGGAACTTTCACTTGTTATATCTATTATTTCCGAACCTGCTTTAGAAGAGATTTCTCCTTGTGTGCTTTGTTCTTCCTTTGTATTCCATGGTATAATGTACATTAAGTTTTCACAGTCCATTAAGAGCTTCTAGAAAAAGCTATATACTTGTTTACAACAAAAGAAAACATAACACATTTTTTTCCAGAAGCTCTTACTATCATCCCATGGTATTTTGATGCATCTTATATCCTCATCCTTATCTACTATTTCCATTATTCGTACTTCTTTTTGCTGTCAAGGTTATGCATCATCTCATTTTGGCTTATTCTTGCTCCAACATTCTTTGGCAATGTCTCTATCCCTTATTATGTTATCTAGAGTGTCATTTAGCACTCTATATGGTAGTTTTGGTGTCTTTTTGACTTCAATTCTTTTATCCTTTGCTCCCACATGAAAATTGTTCTGATTATATGGGACCATCATGAATTATTTTATTTAAAATGCTTAGCAACTTTCATGCCAATGTGTTTATCTTCTTTGCTTTGAACTTGCCCCCTCGTATCCAAGTTCTATGCTAGTGAAGGAGAATTGAAATTACTCCCTTGTATCCAAGCAGTAAGCTAGTGAAGTACAATACTATCAACAAGATTAGGGTTCCAAAATTGAATGTATTTTTACCTTTATTTTTGTGAGATTCTCCATCAACTGTCAAAATTTTGTTGTTCAAAGCTTTCACTCTTTTTTGTTCACCACCATATCATATGCAACCCTGAGAGCTTGGTTAGTGATGGAGTCTTTTCTGTTCTTGTCTAGAAGACCTTCCAACTTACCATGTTTGTGGCATGTTTTACTCTATCCATCTGGATGTTGTTGATGGAATGCCCTAGTGTCTTTGGTGGTGCTGGTGACTTTGATGATCTGATCTAGTGTGGGTCCTTTCATCCATTTTATTCGGTCTATTCCTTTGTTCACCAATCTTGTGCTATGGTGGACAATCCTCTTTTTCTTTTTCTTTCATGAATTGTGCCTAGAATACAGTTCATTCATATTACAAGGTATATCCAAAATAACTCTAGCATTGGGCTTCCAAATGGGCTTGACACTCAATTCTTTTTGTGTAAGCAAGTTAGCATTATTGTTGTTTATCTTTAAGTGGTTCAAGTTCACTATCTTTGAATTAATGCATTTTTGTAGATCCTTGAAGTGGCATACATACTATGGTATCAAAAAATCACCCCATTCGGATCTGAGTTATGCAATTTGATCTTTAAAAAATATTGCTGTAAGTAAATTTACAGAATATATAAGCCCAAAGGGCAGTCGAACCTAGAAGATATTACATCAAACGTGACAGGCCCAGGAGAGAACCAACCTTGGGGACAAAATTAAGAATCAGCAGCTCCAAGCTGGTAGCCACTGTATAAAACAAAACTACACTTCAACAAACTTACGGAACTTCAGAAGAAAAATAAGAGTTCTTAAGCTAATCAGATCCAGTTGCCCCTTAGCTTAAAAAAAAAAGAGTTTTCAAAATATAATCAGCACGACTGCCAAGTAACCACTCAAACCAAGAATAGCCCATCAAAGTCTCACCCTCAGCCAGGGAATTCTTGGCCTCATAATCCACAAATGCGTTAATCAACCTATCCTCTTGAGCTTTGAGCTCAACATCAGCAACAACAAGCTGACCCAAAGCATTATCCAAGACAACATCTATAGGAGCAACATTCAGTATCTCAAAATCTCTGACAGTGTTATCAACAGTCCTCTTCTGATTATTTGTAATAGTAGGAGCATCACAACTTAATCTGTCCCACTCTATGTTCCACCAATTTTCCAAGATGTGGATGGTAGGGCATTAGGTGATGTGGTTTTACTTTTGGGTCAACTTTTCCGGTTGGTCATTTTTTAGGGGATGGCAGGGGACGACAATTCCTAGCATGGTGGTGTGCATCCATGAACAAAGTTAGCTTCCAAAGTGCAGCTAACATTTTTTTCCTTCAAGGTCTTCCCTTGCATTTGACCTCTTGTGATACCTTCACAAGCTTCACCCAATATGGCATCCCTTCTTCATGTTTCATGTTTATATAGTTGGCTTCCTATTGGTGTGAAGGGAATTACATGTTTGGCAGTATTCTTCATTTCAGTGTTATGGGTACTCATGTATACTGTGAGATCACCAAATATATCACAACATTGGATGTGATTATAGATATATAGAAATGGTAGTGACAACTTTGGACACATGCGGCATTATGCAATCCTTTAGTTCATATTCTAATCACTTAGATGATGAGATTATATGATTAACAATCATGTTCCTTTGGATTGTAATGAGTTGAGGCATTTTATATGCCACTATAATATTTGATAAAATGTGCTATGATAATGAAATGTGAATGTAGAAGGTAGAGAAGCAACATAGAAATTAGTCATAATAGAAGAGTTGAGTGAGAAATACTAGTGCTAAGTGTATATGCATTTAACATTCCAAAATCTCATACTCCCTTTGCTTTTAAGTGCATAATATGTTAAGTAGACTATATAATACTGTTACTTTCGTTTGTGTTTGCATTTGCTCTAATTGAGGTCAAGATCCCTTAAATTTGTGTAAAGACACCTGACTTATGCCAATAACATGTCTTGCGAGTCTTCTTTTATTTTTTGCATGTTTCTTTGTAAGATCCCTCGGTTGCCAAGAATTTTGCAATAAGCTTCTCTCCTTTGAATAAGTGTGATCTTGGAATATTTTCCTCAACTGGGTTTTTGTCTTCTCTAATATCAATCCTTGAAATATAATTTTACCCTTGATTGGCCTTTTCTAGCTTTACCATATTTTAAATTTAAATTCTTGGAACATTAGCCACCTATAAGCTCTCCCTTGTATTACTGCTCTATTAATCATTGGGTTTTTTTAATTGCTCATGGTTTGTGAAACATACAATAGATACACCACATCCAATGTCACTTTCTATGTTGCTGTAGTTCTGTTCCGCTGTGGCAAATTTGTACTTTAAAATTAAATTAAATGACCTATATAGTTCTCTCATGGTTGTGCTAATATCCATACCCATTGCCATCTTTGATGCATCTGAATGTACAAGAAATGGTTCTTTCCAATCTGGGTTATGAGGACATGTGCCTTTGCCAATTTGTTTTTCAACTTCTTAAATGCCTCAAATCCATGTTCCTTAGTGTTCATTTTTTCCGCAATCCATGAAGATGAGAATGAGAGCTATTAACAATACTATTCTTCTAAGTTACTGGATTCGCTCAGGAAGGCCCCGGGTTCGATTCGGGTTCGATCCGGGTCTAGAATTCGGGTCCGGTTCGAAGAAATTCGCCCTGGGTCTGTATTTTGGACTGTGGGTTCGGCCAGGGTCCAGACCCATGACTGTGGGTCCGGACAGGGTTCGAAAATTTCGAACCCAGTTCAAACCCGGGTTCTATTCTGCGCTTGGGCGCGTTTTTTCAAGTTTTTTTTCATTTTTTAAAGACTTTTTTGACTCGTTTTTGACTTTTAGGGACTTTTTTATTATTTCTAACCCTAATACTTGCCTCAAAAACATGAAATAGGTAAAGTGAAACTCATTTACCAATTTGTGAATGAGAAAAAAAGATTTTTTGCCTCCATTGCTGAACTTTCTCTTTTGCTTGCACAAGCTGGAATAGACTTGCAGGCTGATCGTAGATTGTTCAAAGTTGATTGTTGTGCTATTCCTAAGCACTTGCAAGTGTCTATTCGTTGCTAAGAAGATCGTAGAGCAATATTTCTTCAAGAGAGGTAGGTTTTTTGAAGTTTTTTGATTATTTGTTTTACATTTTTTTTCACAAGTGAACTTCAACTCTTTTCTTTTGCTTTTTAATTATTGTTTTGTTTTACTTTTCATTCTTCTAAATGTCTATAAGACATGTTCAATTTTTCCATTTTTTTGAAATTAATTAAGTCTTTTAGTTTCAAATTCAATGAATCAATACCAAAATTTCAATATGTTGTGCCTTAGGTATTCAGTGACTTAACTATTCCGTATTACAATGGCAACCGGTACCTCCTCAGGCTCAATCCAATCTCGTTTCAAAATAAACCCAGCCTCTCCCCTTTGGAAATATGTAGAAATGGTTCAGCAACTTCCAGGTGGTGGAGGATATGTTTGGATTTGTAGTCATTGCAATGTTCAATATTCGAGCTCATACAGTCGAGTAAAAGGGCACTTGTGCGGGATCCCTGAAACAGGCATCAAAAATTGTCCAGGTGAAGACAACGCAGGCATTCCAGAACATATAGTGTTGAAATATATTGCTGAGCAAGAAAAGGCAGACCAAAAAACAACCGGTGGTAAAACAAGCCATCCTTTGAAGAAAGGATCTCGATCCATGAAACCCCCTACACCACCTCCTTATTTTCCACCTACAGAAAGCCATCCATTTATGGACATCCCTCAAGAGCAAACCATGCCCTCTTCAAATAAAAGATCTAAGGGACCGTTGGAAGCTTCATTTCAGAATGAGGCAAGAGAGATTGCTGATCAAGACATAGCAAGATGTGTCTATGCCAATGGATTGGCATTCAATGTTGTTCGTTCACCATATTGGCAAAAAATGGTGAAATCTATTAATGAGGCTCCAAAGGGGTATAAGGGCCCAGGTTTTGAGAAGGTGCATTGCACCTTATTGGAGAAAGAGGTGAAACATGTAGCAGACTCTTTGAAGCCCATAAGGGATTCGTGGATCGAAACAGGGGTGACCATAGTTTCTGATGGATGGAAAGATGCAAGAAATCGCCCATTGATCAATGTTATTGCTGTGTCCCCTAAAGGGGCAATGTTTTTGAGAGTAATGGATTGTGAAGGACAGGTGAAAGATGGTCCATTTATTGCTGACATCCTTTGCCGAGCTATTGAAGAAGTGGGCCATCAAAATGTTGTGCAAGTTGTAACCGACAATGCCAAAAATTGTAGGGCTGCTGCTGGGTTATTAGTTGAGGAGAAGTATCCACACATTTTTTGGACACCTTGTGCTGTCCACTCCCTCAATCTAATGCTACAAAAAATTGGATCCAAAATTGAATGGATCAAATAGGTGTATGCCGAGGGTGAAGACATCCAAATGTTTGTCACCAACCACCATATGACGCAAGGAATATTTAGACAATTCTCTAAATTGGAGTTGTTGAAGGTAAGTTAATTCTCAATATTTTTAAATTTTTGAATTTTCTTTTAATTTTAATTTTTAAATTTTGATTTTGTATATTTAAATTATATTTTAATTTTAATTTTGATTTTCAAACAGGTTGCCGAGACCCGTTTTGCCTCCAACACAATTGTGTTGAGACGACTTATAAAGGTTCGTGAGGCACTATGTGCCATGGTAATCAGCCCTAATTGGGTTGTATGGAGGCAATCTAGCAATGAAAGGGCAAATAGGATCAAGCAAAGGATCCTAGATGATGGTTGGTGGGATCGTGTTGAGTATCTCGTCAGTTTCACCGAGCCCATACTGAGCATGATCCGTTACACTGACTTGGATAGACCTTGTTTGGGCAAAGTATATGATGGTATCGACTCAATGATTGAGAAGATGAGATCCATCATCAATGCAAAAGAGGAAGATCCTGAAGAAAAATTCTTCAAAGAGCTACAGGAAATCATGGTTGATAGATGGAACAAAATGACCACTCCCTTGCATCTTCTCACTTTTGCATTGAGTCCCAAATATTATAGCCCTGAGATACTTTCTACTTCATCAAGAGTTGCTCCATATAGGGATGGTGAAGTGGCCCAATGGTACAAGGCAGCAATTCGTAGAATCTTCAGTGATCGTGACCAACGTGATCGAGTGAGGGCTGAGTTTATGGCTTTTGCATGCTTTGGGAGTGTTGATCAGAATATGGATGCTCTTCGAGACAAGTGTAGGGTGGCTGCTCATAGTTGGTGGTACTTCCATGGGCAAGAATACATGCACCTCCAACCTATTGCAATAAAAGTTTTATCCCAAATAAGTTTTATAATTTATATTTGTAATTTTAATTTTAATTAATAATTTTGTTTAGTTAATTTTTGTAACTCTTAACTATTTATTAATTTAATTTGGTCTTAATAGGTTGCTAGTTCATCCTCTTCTGAGAGGAATTGGAGCACATACTCCTTCATCCACTCAATAAAACGCAATAGGCTACATTCAAAAAAGGCTGAGGACTTGGTGTATGTGCATTCAAACTTGCGCCTCCTTACACACAAACATAGTTCCTACAAAGAAGGAGACACAAGGAGGTGGGATATTGAGCCAGAGCAGCTTGACTTGGATGCTTCCACAAGTCACTTAGCTGCACTTGATATTGATGATGACTATCAGCCTGAAGCAACTACTGAGCATGAGAGTGGTAGTGTAGTGCAGTGCTAGTGGCAGTGCTTGTGCGAGTGCCACTAATGCTCTTTGTGGTTCTACACAAAATGTAGCATCTAATGTTGCTAATGATGCTGCTTTTTTTGATGACCCATATGATTCAGATTGACATTGTAAACACTTGACATTTTTATGTTTGAAGTTTGAACTTTAATTTATAATTCTATATCATGACATTTGACTTTTGAGTATAAAGTGGTGGTGTATTTTTGCTATGTTATTTGACTATTAATATGGTGGTGTATTCTGAACTTAAATACTGCTGCAAATATGTATATATTTTTGATTTTTATATGTTTTTGTATTACCGAACCCAAAACGAACCCAAACCCAATTTTTTTTTTTCCCGAACCGGCGAACTGGGTTCTCGAACCCGAACCCGAACCCAAAACCGAACCGGTAACTTAGCTATTCTTCCATATAATCATGACATTTTAATTTTCTTTTTCAGCATTTTTAATTGTTTTTTTTCAATTGCTTTTTTCTATCCTTCAATCCTAATCTTCTTGTATCTTGTGCTTTCTCCTCTCACCTTTGCCCCCTCCACGTATTTATTAGGCTATTTACAATCCATTCATCCATTTTTTTCTCATCTTGATGATGGATTATAGAGTGTGATCTGAAATGTTGATGCAAGACAAGTTTACACAATTGAATCTAAAAGCTCTCTTACTAATCGTCGTTCCAATCAAATTGCACATTCTTTTCTAGCAATTCTTTTATTATACTTTATGGATTTTCTATAATAGCTAGTAAAACCTAGGAAATTTCACATATCTTATTTGATTTTTGGGTGGAGCAAGGTTCAGCATCACCACTATCTCTATAGGATCTAACCTCAACCCTTATGTACATGTTATATGTTCCAAGCCTGCAAAAATATGATTCAATGAAATTCGTAGATATTTATACTTTTAAAGCATTAGCCTCAACACATGTAAATGGTCTTTTAACAACACACAATGTCCAGTCATCAAGGTGTGCCTCCAAGAAATCATTGATAAACTCCCTAAATGGCTCTATCATAATCCTAAATGTTGAGAGAAATGGATGGATAATCTTACTTACAAGTTAATTTGGTGTTTAATATTAGATTTACATCAGACTTATTATCACCACAAATCTGAATCCAAATCAACAGCAATGGAGATAGTCAAGCACACATAAAGTATACATAACACCTCATATACCCTAGGAAAACCCAAACCCTTTTGGGTAAAACCCAACATCAAATTAGTACCACTCACTATTATTGATGAAATATGATTCCAATACAATGAGAAAACTGATCTATGATGTCTCCACTCTATGCTTAAAATCTAGTAAAATTGCATCAACATTTCAACAACACCTCCTTACTCGAAAAGCAACACATCTCTGTGTTTCAAGCCACCATCCCAAGCCTCTATATATAGGCAAGAGAGCAACATGAAAACTTATGAAGTTTTCTAAATCAATGCACCAATTGACATTTCAAAAAATGGGCACCCAAGTTTGACCACGAGTTATTCCAAGGCAAACCATACTACATGCATTTTGATGTGACCTCTAAACTAAATGCATCTCCAATGTTATGACACTACAAAGTGGTCCCAAGATTGTCTTAGTATGTTGTCAACGTTTAATTCAAAACAACTTTACAATGTTATTTATGCAAGGTGTACAAAAACTAACCTAACACTAAACACTACTCGTGGATTGTTGAATCCAAAAGACATAACATTGAACATAATGTACCTTCATTAAATAACCAAGATTGTCTTATATCTATACTAAGAATTCACTAGTGAATGTTTTTGGATGAATTGTCTTGGGTCTATCCTTAAATTCCATCAATGAATAGTTTTGTATGACCATGGGACTTATCCAATCTGCATCCTCCATTGGTTTTATCAAATTGTTGACCAGTATGTTCGCGTTTCAATTTGCACCTCTAGAATGCGGATTAGAAACAAACAACTATGCATAGATAAATTGCTCTTCAAATTAGGAGGGAAAGCTCCCTCTTTGCTGATGATGCTTAAAGAAAGTAAACAAACTGTTGGTGTTTCGATTCACACCTCTAGAATGTAGATTAGAAACAGATAGCTATGCACAGATAAATTGCTCTTCAAATTAGGAGGGGAAGCTCCCTCTACGTACGCTAGCATTGTAGCTGAGGTTTTCCCTCTTCAAATGATGCTTAAAGAAAGTAAACTTAACTATTTGCCAATCTTTTTGTTCTCAGCTAAGAGCACAAGGTTATAAAACTCTAGCATCGTAGCTGAGGTTTTCCCTTTTCCAGAACTTCAACTACAACTAGGCCTACTCTATTGACGCTTCTAGCAACTCAAGTAAACTTAGAGCTTGAGTTTTAGAAGTAAACGAGGAATGGTTTGATAACATAGATGCTTAAACAAACTCACTCCAACGCACACCTGAAGACTCATTGTACTTTTAGATGTAAGCTGAAATAAAGATTATATAAGCAAAACACGTAAAACAAAATCCAAGACAGTAGATCAGAGCAGCAAAGCAGGCATAAGATTTCCTTTCTCAAATTTCTAACAACAATTACACTTTTGGGACAGCAGGTTTGTAGCAATAATAGACTTACAGTTTAGCGATCAAACTAGAATACACTTGACACAAATTACACATGAACTGAACAATAACTTGCAGCAAAAGGCAGGCATGCAAGCTTGCTCTTACACTAAGTGAACAAACACTAAATAACAACTTGTAGGCAAAAGTAGGCTCAGCAATTTGTTATCACAATAACGGTTAAAGAAAAATGGGCAAGGCTGCCCTTATTTATACACGAGTAGGGAGTCCTAAAATCTCCTTGCTTTTACAACTAGACTTGCCAAAATGCAAGCTTTATTTTTAAAACTAACACAAGACAACTAACCAACAACCTGTTGAAAGCAAAAACCAGGGAAAGTTCCAACTATTACAACTTGATATTTCCTCTTTCTCAAAGAATAGATAAGTGTGAGACAAGAATAGCAAGAAAACTCGGAAAAGGCATCGAGTTAATTGCTACTTTAAATCTATCTTTGGAAATCTTTGCTGTCCTAAAAAGATAACTCATTCACTGGTAATTTGGGAAACTCTATCTGCCAAAAAACTGATTTGATCTTGATTTCAAGTGGAGAGTGCTGCATGTTTAAAAACTTGATTTTTTGATTGTGAACACGCCTATGTTCGGAAGTTTTGCGCAAACTGCTGAAAATAAGTTGCTGATTTTTCTCCAAAAAGCAGATTCCCGGAAAAAACATTGAGGTCTGGGTCTTGTAGACAATCACGTTCCGAAGAGACCCAGATCATCAGGTTTTGAAAAAGTTGAGGACTGTTCGAAAAAGCATCGAAAAAGTAGATTTTTTGAAATATAAAATTTCCCAATCTTCAAGAGGAGCAAAAAGTGAGCGGACCCAAATTGATGAAAACTGAAAAAGTTGATCACCTATTTTTGAAATGCCATGCCCTAGAAGATTGGATCATGAAAAAGCGTGCCTCTGTGCATCCCAATCCCAAATCCACGAAGTAAACTAAAAAAGCACCCCTTTTGACCCTCTAAATCTTGAAAAGCAGAAAATGATATCTTTCTTCCTCTGAAGGTTAACCTGCAAAATATGTGAATAATGGATGCAAAAGCCTTCTTAAATAGATGTTGTGGAT
This sequence comes from Sequoia sempervirens, assembly GCA_007258455.2. Lineage (NCBI taxonomy): Eukaryota > Viridiplantae > Streptophyta > Pinopsida > Cupressales > Cupressaceae > Sequoia > Sequoia sempervirens. The sequence continues at coordinate 13,744 of VDFB02147792.1, read as the reverse complement.
GACAAAGCACTTTATTCTCCAAGCTTTAAAATTGTGAAGCCAATCCGGAATTTGAAAACATTGAATGTGGACACCTTTTGAACGATGAATGATAAAACTTGAAAAATTCTCCAAGGCATTGAACCTTGGGCACCTTTCCTCTTTAGAATATTTTTCAAGATTTTCAACTTTGTTTGTTGTTTTTACTTCAGTTTGATCTTTGTTTCTGGATGTTTGACAGACCTGGTGAGTTGGCTGACGGACTCACTATGGAGCATGATCAAATTTGAGAAGAATGTTTTGGAGGCTGCATCTTCTAAAAACACCTTTTGAGCCCTCAAAATCTTGGGCGCCTTTCCTCTTCAGAGTTAGTCATTTTCCGGTGTTTTTCATCTTTTCTTTTGATCTTTTTCGTTTTGCACATGTTTCTGCCTCCGTTCAATCTACAATATCTGGCATTTGACAAATCTTTTGAGCTCACTGATGACTTCGTTGAAGAGCCTGTTCAAATTTGAGAGAAATTTCTTGGAGGTTACAAACCCTAAATACAACTTTTAAGTGCTCAAAACCATGGGCGCCCCTAGCTAGCTGGGGCGCCCATCCTTGCCAGACTTAACCATTTTAGATTTTTTCAATTTCTAAAATTTGTCTCCCATGCTGTGTTCATCCATTTGATTTGCAATATTTGGTGATTGATGAATCTCATGATCTGGCTGAGACATCCACTGGAAAGCCTAAAGAATTTTGAAAAAATGAGCATCTTGGCAAACCCTCAAAATTGATTTTGACCTCCTAAAACCCTAGGCACCCTTGGCTAGCTAAGGCACCCTTGGCTAGCTAGGATGCCCGAGGATCCTAGAGAGATTATTATTGAGGTTCTTCATGATTTCCATTTCACTTCTTTGATTCAACCTCTTTGTTCAATCCATGATTCTGACTATTTGATTGATCTAGTGACCCAGCTGATGGATTCATTGGGAAGCCAAAAGGATTCTGAAAGCAAACTCTTAAGGCATAAACCCTAAATATTCCATCTGACCCTTTGAAATGCTAGGTGCCCCTGGCTAGAAGGGGTGCCTTTATTTGCCAGAGTTAGTTTTTTTATTTGAGTTTTTGAACTTTCCGCTTTGTTCTTCATCTTTGCTTTGTGCTCGACAGATGCCTTCTCCGTTGACCGTGCTTCGATTGTCGGGGATTAAAAATATTCTAAGGCAAACAATCTCAGGCGCCTTGATTGGGCAGGGGCGCCTACCATCTCCAATGTTAGACAAATTTTCATTGTTCTTAAGATTTTCTGATTCCCTTCCTTTGTTCTTCGTTCCTCAAGCATCTTTCGTCGTTTCTCGATTTGTGCAGCATTTGAGACCTTGAATCTGACACCTAGCAATGGACCATCCTTCACTAATGACCTTGGAGCTCCTGATTTAGCTTCTGAAAAAGCATAATAGACCCACCAGAGAAAAACTGATCTTTTGACGATTCTGATTGGACCAGCCTAATGAGGAAGTATTTTCAACCAATCAAAATCAGTTTGACCCTTGGAAACATAAATTATTTTTTTAGCAATTTTCAATTTTTAGAAAATTTTGCCAGTATCCATTTGAGAAGAAACCCAAAAAAACCCCAAAAAAGTCTATTTTTAGAAACTTTCTATTTTTAGAAAATTTATTGAAAAGTAGGGCTGAAAAACTAAGATCTGGGTATTGAAGACAATGTCGTTCTAAAGAGACCCAGATCGTCAGATTTTGAAAATTTTGAGTTTTTGACCAACATGCATGACATGTAAATTTCCATTTTCCGACCTTTTTGACAATTTTTACAAGACTTTTACCACTTTTTCAAAATGCATGTTGTACCCAAAATAAATTTTTGCTTCAATAAGGCATTTTGATTAAAATGGTCTAAATCATGTAAAATTGTTGTCAAAAGTCCGTTTTAGGTCAAACAAAACATGGGATTTTTGTGGGTTTATGTTAAGGAGGATACTTGCAAATTTATGAAAATTTGAAAATTAGGGTTTTGTACCCCTATTTTTAGGAAAACCCCTTAAAATAGGACCTTTCCAAAATTAGTTGAAAATGATTTTGATAGGATAATTTGACTTCATAATCACATTGGTCAAGTCAAAATCACCAAAAGTTTGTTTTACTCTGGTGGGTCTATTTTCATTTTTCAGGAGAAAAGCTAGGACCTCCACAGCTGGTAGATGGCCAGTACCAGGTGTCGAAATCTAAGCCTCAAAAGCTTCTACGACGGAGGGGATTTCCAAAAGTGAAAAATACTGAAAATATTCTAAGTCTAGAGAATGCCCACCTCACTACAAGAAAGATGCTACGTAGTCAATGCCTTAGCCATTTTTCAAGCACCTGTACATGCAACATGGTGAAAGCAATTGCTACGATGAACACGTTCGCATCATTGACAACGGTGATCAAACTTGTCAAGCTACACGGCAAACGCGAAGCGCGAAGAGGAGAAGATCTTAAAGGAAATGATGAAGCTGTAGCCAAAAGCACCCTTGTTGGCCAGGGGTGCCCATGAATTCCAAAGGTCAAAGGCAGTCATCAAGTTTTGCTAAGACAGTCATCTCTTTCGTAATTTTGTTGGCTTTCCAATGCATCGTCAAACAAGTTCACCTGATTCATCAATCACCAACAAATGAAGGCGAAGACAAAATATGCTGCAAGCAAGTATCATCAAAAATGGCAATCAAACATGGGAAAAAGCGCCCTTGTAGCTTAGGGGTGCCCAAGCATAAGACTATCCAGATGTCAGTTTTTGAATAAGCTTATCTCCAAGCGATCTCCTCGGCATCAGCTCAGCTTTGCAACGAACTTGTCTGCTAGTCTACGAAACACATCAAACGATGACAGCTGTTGATCGTTCGAGCATGTGAAACAAAGGGTAAATCAATGGACATCAGGGCAAAAGCGCCCCTACTGGCTAGGGGTGCCCATCATTTTGGGCAACCAAATGAAGTTTTCAATACTTGCTTTCTCTAAGGCATCTGCTCAACATCCTTTCAACTTCGCAATTAATCCAGTTGCACGCTCACAGGACCTGTCAAGCATTCACAGACAAAGATCAAGCAAAAAACACTAGAAGCAAAGGCAAGATGAAAGACATGAAGAAATGACTAAGTGTTAAGGAAAATGCACCTTCCTAGAAATAGGCGCCCAACTTTTTGGGCAATCAGATGCAATCTTCAAGCTCCGTAACATCCAGGAAGTCCTTCCTCGTCTCGATCAATCTCAACAATGACACTGTTTGTAATGTCCCCATTTTAGCCCTACGCTCTTCATTTGGATTTAGCCTATTTTCGGAAATCCGTAGGCTAAGTTGAAGCAGAAAATTAGGGTTTCCTCTTTTAGATGCTTTTTCGAGGGTTTGCATGTAAAAGGTTTATGGGTTTTTTTGGGTTTTCAGAGACCTCTAGGGTGATGTGACATGCATCTGATTCTGACATCCTTTCCGGGCACTTACTATTTATAGTAAGTCATGATGGCTGCCTGGTTTGTGCTCAAATGATATTTGGAAACACTTACTATTTATAGTAAGTTGTGATATTACTTAGTTGGCATTCAGGGGATTTTGTGCAGACTTACTATTTATAGCAATTCGCTATTTTTAGCAAGTCTATCTTTTAGAAGTATCTGTTTAGCAGCAGTTCAATCCTTTGCAATTCAATTGTTCAGTTTGGCTTTCTATTGGTTTTGATGTGAATTTACTATTTATAGCAGTTGGCTATTTATAGTAAGTCTAAATTTGGCAGTGGCATCATCAGCAGTTCAACTCAAGTCATCTTACTATCCATCAGTTTCAGTTTTGGCTTTGGTTTTGGTTATCTCCATGGACTGAGTTTTATACTTAGTCAATTTCTTTTTTTTTATTTGTACCCCACGCCTAAGAGTGATAACTTCATGTTGTTTTAAAGAGGGGACAATTAAGGGGTCATGTGAGCATTTAATTATTTAATAAATGCTTTATTGTTGCAATATGGAAATGGACGCCTAAAGGGGAAGTTGAATGATATTTTTATATTTCAAAAAGTAAATGCTTAAAGGTGGCATCCCTCTTGGAAGTTGAAGTGATTTGACTTCTTGGAATTTGAAGTGTTTCATGTGCCATTTGAAACTTATATATTGTTGTTGTTTGAAGAGCTGATTATGTTATGTTTTGGAAAGCAAAGTTATGCTGTTGGACTAAATCCAGAACCTGGCTGAGAGGTAGGTTAGCAAACCTGGCTAAGGGGAAGCTTAGCAAACACTTCTTTCTTCGGGCCTGAAACTATGGCTTCTTAGAAAGTTTTATGAAGACCATGCTTCATTTAGGAGTGTGGATAGTGCTTAATTTCAGATTTTAATTACAGGCAGATTGCTGGTTTATATTCTGTTTGTACTGTTGATGACAATGGCTGAAGCAAACTTCTATTGATAGCTTCCCATCTGAAATTTATTTCATTCTGGGTATTAGCCCAAGCTGTTTCTCTGTGGAGGGCGCCCATTTGTGCAAGGAATCAGATTTTTATACTGAGTATCTGATTTTATAAGTGAGGTCGACCTCTCTGGGGGCCGTACCATTCACTGTAGATTGCATTGGGATTCGTGCCAAGTCTCTACTGCTGTTTTGGCACAATTTGCTGGTTGGAGTTTGGACGCCTAGATTTATTGGCTTCATTTGCCTGCTGTTTGGAGTCAATCGGAGCTGAATTGAAGAAGTTGTGTCCAATTCGATGAATTCTAACCTTGCTGGTTTGATTTTCTGTATTCTCTGTTTCTGATCAGACTTGTTAGTTTTTGATATAATGCTGGTTTGAGCTTCATTTCTATATCATTATTGTATTGTAAGAGTTAGAGGAAGTGTTACTCTAACTATTGATTGATTTGGAAGCATATATTTCTTATTTGCAGTTGTTTAATTCATTATAAAGCTGATTAGTAGTACTAACAGCTATTTATTTTATTTGCTGCAATTAGTTTAAATTTCATACTCCCACGATTGAGTGGTTGAGTTTAAATAATCATCTTCTTTAATTGTAAGTTTCCCCCCACTAAATAAGTGGTTGTGTGGACTGTATTCCCCCCACGTTAATAAGTGGAAGTGAGGATTTAAATAGCTGGCTTGCCGCCTTTAATAATGTAATAATCTCACCCACTAAATAAGTGGAGTATTCCCACTGCTTGTGGATGCCTACATCAGCAGATGAATTGTAATTTCAGTTCAGTTTACTCCTAATGATCCTCTGACCATATGCTATCACCTCGCCCACATTGGGATCTTGGTGAACATTCTTCGTTAGAGTTACTTCCATGCTGATTTGCTTTTGGAGCTAACGCTAATTAGTGACTTGTTGCTGGTTTGTGTATTGAATTTTGGGAAAAAATTAAGGGGGAATATTTCACCGCTAACAGATTCAATAATAAATCAAACATCTGACAACAAAGACCAAAATTGGGGCTGTTTGTGAAAGATTGCAAATTAAAAATTACAACACAAAAGGTCAAAGGCGCCCTTGCAGGTCCAGGGCGCCCAAACTTTTGGGACCTCTAAATCAACTTTCATGACCCGCAAGGCCAGTCATTCTTTCCAGTACTGAACTGGTCATCCATTCCATATCTCGGCACGTTCACTGGAAGCATTGGTCATCAAGAATCTTAGATCAAAGCATTGAAGGTCAAAATGGAGAAATTGAAAAGCATCCAAGAAACTAAGTCTACTGAAAAATGCACCCTTTTGGGAAAAGGCGCCCAAGAATTGGAGGCATTAGATTCAGGTTTTAAACTTTGCAGCTCCCAAGCACACTTCTTTAGAGTTGATCCAACTCTGCCATAGATCTGTCAGCAAGACTTCAGGATCGATCGGGCAATCGAAATCAAGGATCGAACAGAGGCACTTCATCACAGAAAAAGGATAAAAATGTTCAACTCCTCAACTTGGATGCCTAAAGTCAAAATAGGCCCAGTTGACTGAAGTTGAGATATTTTGAAGGCCTCTTCATGTCTAAAACATCCCCAAATTGGTGGAATTTTCCCCAGTGAACTCTTGTTTAGGCAGATTGACTCCTCAATCAAGTGTTGGCGCCTAAACTTGATTGCTTCCACATCAAACACTATTTATCAAGCTTAGGCGTCATTATTCATTATCTCTCTTTGCAGGTTGAAGTTCAAGGACAAGTATTTTTTCTCTCCAAAGTCATTTGAAGATCTGATAGAGGGAATTCTCTGTGTTCTTCATGTTTTCAAGAATAAGTTGCACAGAGGGACAATTTATCAGAGTTTACATCTACAGGCATGATTTTCTTGAAGATTCAAAGATGCAGTTTATAACTTCTGAACTTCTTCCCCTCTTTTTCTTCTATTCTTGTCTTAGATCTTCTTGCATGTCCAAGTAAATGACAATTATTCATAGATCTGACATTCTGGGTATGATCAACACAACAGTTTCAACAAAACCCACGTGCCAAATTCTTCCAAAAAAAGTTCCCTGACTTCCCCCTTTTTTTTAGGGTTTTCGGAAAAAGTCACAATTTCAAAAATCAGACAAACTGTGTTTGTTTAGCTTTGAAGCACCTACAATACCCATGTGTTAGATTTTTTCAGGAAAAATAAGCTTTTGCTGCTTCTAAAACTTCTACCTCGAAGGGTTCTTGTATGTACAAGGAAAATAAACTTTTTGGAATTTTTGACGTTTTGGGTCCATTCAAAAATTATTCCCAATAAAACCCACGTCTCAGAAATTTTCATAAAAATTACCCTTTGGCGAAGCTATTTTTAGCCGTTGTAGAAAAAGTTGTCCGAACAGTATTGTGTGCATAGTCAATCTTCAAGGTTTTCAAAGTGCAATTCTCTCAGGTTGAATTCAAGGCCAAATCGATCTTGCTTCATGATTCCCTGAGGATGGCTGACATCGACTTGCATCAAGTGCACTCGATGGTTGTTTCAGACAATTTGATAGGCGCAGTCACTCAAAGTTCACATGGTTTCATACCTCGTATATCTGATAGCCTTTCAAGGCCAGTTTAGAGGGTTGAATACTATTGGAATTTTGGGTGCACAGGAAGCTCATAAGCGTTTCTCACAGCTAGAGTGTTCACAATCAAACTTTGCAGTTTCATCATGCAACACTCTTCCATTGAGAAGAATCAAGAAAAGTGTTAGAAGCATAAAGCTATAGAAGAGACAGAGGTCATCACTCCAATTACAGAGCCGCCAGAGTTACCAGTCAGTAAACTGCCAATTTAAGTGTGTAGATATTTCGAGGATTGCTCAAGTTGCTGGCAAGTAGTGAATTTACAGTTAAGGCATGAGATGATCACTCAAGGTGATGAAGTGTAAACTCTCAGTTAGGATGCCCTACTCCTCCAAGATAGAATTTATGACACAAAAGTTAACTTGATGCCTCTTTCCAAGTTAACTCATTGTCCCACTAATTGTGCATGTCTATTTTGGAGACACCTTTGTATATTGGAGTTATGTTTTAGTTTAGAATCAGTTAACTGAAGTAGACTTTCTAGTTAACTGTTAGGTTACCTACTTTTACACATAGGAATAAATCTTGCAGATTGGCAAGAACTCAATGTTAACTCAAGGAGACTTTAGGGTTGCCTACTCCTTTGAGCTTCTATAAATAAGAGCAGCCTTGCTCATTATTGTTTAACTTTTATTACTACACAAAATTGCTGTGTTGTCGTGCCATCAAGCTTGCAAGTCAATATTTGTTCACTCTTGGATGAAAGTTATTTGGTTTGATCGCATAGTGCATGATTTCGCACCTTTGCTGTCCCAAATCTTTGTAAATCGTTGTGAGTTTGAAGAAATCAATCAAAGAGCAATGTGCCATTTGATCCAAAGTTTCAAGATCTATCAATGTTTGCTTTTATAATCTATTGTTTCAATCTACACCTTGGACAGGCGTCGTCGCCTCCTTGGGAATTTGGAGATTAATGGTTATCTTTTTATGTTGTTTTATGATCTAGATTCCAGCCTACACCTCGGATAGGTGTCGTTGCCTCCTTGGGAATCCTGATATCCAGTTCATTGTTCTGTGTTGTTTCTAGTAATCTACATCTCAACCTACACCTTAGACAGGTATCGTCACCTCGGGAATCCTGAGATTTAGCTTACTGTATGAGTGTTTGCTTGCATAAGACTTTATTCCAACGTAGATCTGAAAGTTCAGAGCCTTCAAATGCGTTCTGAGAGACGGTCGGCCCAAGTGATCCAACCATTCCCCAAATATTGCTCCTACACCCTCTCGCTCTGTTTTACTTGAGGAGGTAGGATAGTTTAGCCTAGTTGTAGTTAAGAGTTGCAGAAACCAGAGAAAACCTTAGCCACAACGCATTGAGTTTTATCACCCTTGTGCCCTGCCGTTGAGTAAAAAGATAGGAAACTTAGATCACTTTACTTTTTACGCAATAACAACAAAAGAGGGAGCTTCCCCTCCTAATTTGAAGAGCAGTTAATTCTGTGCATAGCTGTCCATTGCCAATACGCACTCTAGAGGTGTGAATTGTAACACCAACAATGCCTTAATGAAGCAAATGTTTTTAATTTTGGGTACAACATTTGGCTCTATCTGGGGACTGTTGGCGTTACAATTCGCACCTCTGGACTGCGTATTGGCAACGGGCAGCTATGCACAGTGCGTAATGACTGCTCTTCAAATTAGGAGGGGAAGCTCCCAATTTTGCTGATATGCGTGAAAAAGTAAAGTAATCTAATTCCTATCTTTTTGACTCAATTGGTAGAGGCACAAGGTTAAGAAACCAAACACATTGCAGCTAAGGATTTTCTCTGGTTTTGTAGATCTTTAACTACAACTAGGCTAAACGCTAAACTATCCTATTTCCTCAAGAAATAGAGCATGAGGACTTAGGAGCAGGGAATTGGTTATACAATAATCTTTAAGTCAGGGTTTCCGAGATGACAACACCTATCCGAGGTGTAGGCTGAAAGAAAGGTTATTGGCAACAACATCAAACGACAATCTTCACTTCTAAATTCCCAAGGAAGTGACGACACCTATCCGAGGTGTAGATATGAAACAAGGATTATTAATCACAACATGAAATAATAACTGGGATAGCAAATTGTATAAACGAGACACACACAATAAACAATCAAGCCAACAATCATATTTAATCTAAGGTGAACAAGTAGCATAATAATAACATTCAGGTAAGGCAGCTCAGCTATTTATTATCACAATAAGAGTTCTTGAACAAATACATAATAGCAATACTACAGGTAAGGTTGTTCAACATGTATGCTATCATGTGCAAAAGTTCTAATTACAATGTGAACAGATACTGAATAGCAATACTACAGGTAAGGTTGCTTAGCATGATATGCTATCACGAGTAAAAGTTCTAATTACAATGTGAACAGATATTGAATAGCAATACTACAGGTAAGGTTGCTTAGCATGTATGCTATCACGAGTAAAAGTTTCTAATTACAATGTTAACAAATACTGAATAGCGATACTATAGGTAAGGTTGCTTAGCATGTATGCTATCACAAGTAAAAGTTGAATTACAATGAGCAAGAATGCTCTTATTTATAGACATCAAAGGTGTAGGGAACCCTAAAATTACCTTGAGTCAACAATCAGTCTTGCAAGCATGCAATATTTTATTGTTAAACGGTAAACCTAAATAAATGAAACTATATAGTTAATTGGAAAACTACCATCAGTTAACTGAAACAAGACTAAACAAAACTAGACATGTGTAACATGCCCGTCCTTATTTAAATGAAAGTTAATTGATAACTAACATCAGTTAACTGATCCTAACTGAAAGTCGGACCTCCTCTAAAGATATCTCCGAGGATGAGATAAGCATGCATAAAATTAGCAATTAGAACTCAAGATTGATGTCGAGTTTAACTGCTACTTCTGACTCTATCCTCGGGAATAATTGCAGGTTCTAACTGACTATCTACTCCAAGCCATCACGGGCTATCACCTCGTCTAGAAACTGGTCGACCATCTCATCTTCTGGCACTTTGATGCTATCCACGATGATAACCTGCCTGCTCAACTCCTCACCATCTTTGATAACCCTCTAACATTCTCCGACCTCTTCAGTTGCCTTCTTGAAACTAGTTGTCATCACTGAGAAGTGATCCAACTTGGACACCACAAGATCTCCATCAAGGCTATCACGAACAAGCTTCTCGAACTCGGTCTACACAACCTCGAGATCAGCGTAGGTACCATCTTCACGAAGATAATGGCATCGGATTTGAGTGACTTTGGCGGCTCCGTAAATGGAGTGATGATCTCTGTTCCTTTTGCAGTTTGACTCTTCTGATGCTTTTCTTGATTCTTCTCAATGAAAGAGTGTTGCATGATGAAACCACGAAGTTTGACCGCGAACACTCCGGTTGCGAGAAATACACATGAACTTGTTGCACGCACATAATTCCAACGGTGTCCAACCCTCTAAACTGGCCTTGGATGGCTATCAACTATATGAGGTATGAAACCATGTGGACTTTGGGTGACTATGCCTATCAAATTGTCTGAATCAGACCTCCGGATGCGCTTGATGCAAATCGGTGTCAACATTTCTCATGAAATCGTGAATTAAGACCAATTTGGTCTTGAATTCAATTTGAGTGAATTGCATTATGAAAAACTCGCCTATTGACTGTAAACATGGCTATATTCTGACAACTTCCAGAAAGCTAAAATAGCTCCTGATGAGGCTAAAAATACCCTGTCAGGGGGCAATTTTCACGAAAAATTTCAAGACGTGGGTTTTGTAAAGAAAATGATTCTAAGCAAACCCACAACGTCAGAAATTCAAAAAAATGCCTTCTAGCTTGACATGCAAAGACTTTTTGGAAAAAAACAACAGGGGGTAGCAAGGCAAGTTTTTTTGAAAAAAATTGAAATATGGATTTTGCAAAGAATGAAATTCTAAGCCAACCTAGATTATCAGAAAGTCAAAAAAATGACTTTAACCAAGGCATGCAAAGGCTTTTTAGTCGAGAACTGCAGGTGTTTTAGGGTTTTCGGGGGCAATTTTTCCCGAGAAAAACTGGTACATGGGTTTTGTAGACAATGGAATTCTAAGCCAACCCAGGTGATTCGATTTTGGAAAAAGTAGTTTTTGGCCCACATGCAAAGGAATCTTCGGAAACTTCAAAAATTGAAGCAACGGGGCAATTTTCTCGAAAAAATCTAAGACATGGGTTTTGCTGTTGTTGATGCTAAAATATGTGAACCCAGATGATCAAATTCTGAAAATTCTGCCGTTTACTTTGACATGCGAGAGAAAACCTAAGACAAGGATAGAAGAATTTTAGAGATAGAAAATAGAAGTTCTTATTCTGCCTTTGAAATCCACGCTTATGCTTGAATTGGATTTCATGAAGTCTGCATGCACTTGAAAAATGAAGTATGGAAAATATATCTTCTGAACAATCTGGACTTGGCACTGCGAAGAACACTGAAAAATATTGTTTGTAGCACCTTCAGATCTTTGCTTGCTCAAGAAAATACATGTTTGCTTCCACCTATGATGTGAAAAATAGACGCCAATATGACTTAAATAAATCAATTCAAGTCTTAAGGCGTCACAATATGCTTCCAATTCCTAAATTTAGGCGCCACCCTCTGATTGGACCTCTAAAATGCATGCCATCTTCTAATTGGACCTCAAACTCAGTTAACTGTATGAAAAATTAGCCCTAAATTGGGCGCCACCTCCTAGTACTTCAGTTAACTGTACATGCAAAAATAAGTCGCCCCTTTGCAAGCAAAAATTAAGCTCAGTTGAAGTCAACTAACTGAAGATTAAATAATATTTAAGTTGAGTTCACAATCTCCACCTTTTTAGGGCAATTCATGCACTTGAGTTGAAAAGTCAAACTTTGACCTTAGGTGTCACTTTTCCAGAGTTAGAAAATTTTCTTGAAAATTTCAATTTACAAACCTCATCGGAGCCCATGTTCAATCACTGATTCTGATTGACTAATGTGTCCAGAAGACTGGCTGACAGTTTCTTTGAAGAGCAGGATCAAAACTGACAAGAAACTCCTTGAGGTTGCAATCCCTAATTCTGAGATCTGAGGCTACAAAATTCAGGGCGTGAGGCCAGGGGCGCTTTTTGGTCTAGACTTAAGTCAATTTCAATGCATTTTCATCATTTTGAAGGTGATTCTGACCTTCATCTCGTAGTCTCCAGTATTTGGCAAAACTTCAAAATTGACTGACAGGCTCACTGCGGAGCTGGCTCCATTTTGCACAAGAGCTCTTGGAGAGCACTTTTCCCAAAAACATCATCTGCTAGGTGAAAAACATGGGCGCCCTTGGAGGCCAGGGGCGCTTTTTCTTCGAGAGTTGGCCATTTTTCAAACTGGCTGAATCTACACTTAATCCCCAGCTGCAGGCTATTGACTTGTCCTCTGACTCGATTGAGGTATGCAACGGAAAGCTAGAAGCGTCACAGATAGGATGAATATCCGAGATCATCCAAATAACTGCATTTGAGGCTCCAAAACTTTGGGCGCCCTTGGCCTTTAGGGGTGCTTTTGCTGTTTCTTGACATTTTTGACCATGATTAAACCTTATGTTTGACTCCTGATTCCAACAGTTCAGCAACTCAGATTAACCCGCTGACAGATTCGTTGCGAAGCCTGATCAAGTTTGAGACAAACATTCTAGGTATCATTTGGTCAAAAACCTTCATCTGGTAACTCAAAAAGATGGGCGCCCCTGGCCTCCAGGGGCGCTTTTCCTTCCAGTGTTAGTCATTTTTTCATCTCCCTTGTTTCTCGTTCAATCTCCCGTATTAGGTGCTAGATAGATCTTTTAGGCTGGCTGGTAGGCTCATCGTGAAGCTGACAGTATTTCGGAGAAGTCTTCTTGGAAGTGACAAATCTCAAAAATGAAATCTGGGCCTCTGAAATCTAGAGCGCCTCTGGCCTCCAAGGGCTCTTTTGCTCCAGAGTTAGAAAAAATTCGATGATTTTCACCTAGGCAAAAAATCCCCTTTGAGACGAAGGATCATTTTGCACATATGTCGCCATAGATTCTTCATTTGAGCATTTTAAGCTTAGATTTCAACATCTGGTATCTGGCCATTTGCCATTGACGACATCGGAGGTCTTAACTTTTCACCTGAAAAAGGGAAAACTAGCCACCAGACTTAAATTGACTTTTAACTGAATTTGACTTCATCATTGTGATCGTGAAGTGAAATAAGCCAATCAAAACAATTTTCAGTCAATTTTGACAAGTTTCAATTTTTAGGGTTTTTGACTTAAAACAGGTGTCCAAAAACCCTAATTTTCAAATTTTTCAAATTTTGCCAGTATCTTCCTGACATCAAACTGACTAAAAGCCCATACTTGAATTGCCCAAAAACTGACTTCTAATGACATTTTTTCAAGGTTTAGACTATTTTAAGCAAAATGCCTTAATGAAGCAAAAAATTTGGTTTGGGTACAATAGGGACCATGTCGGATACTTACTACATAGGAGAACCAGGAATCTCTAGACTTTTAAGCATAGACCAGTGTCTTATTAGTTGGGCATTAGAGTTTATTAATATTTCCTAATCACTTATCACCATGAGACTAAATTTCTTCAAGGCATTTTTTCAAACAGTTCACTGCCTTGTCTATGCTATGACATTTTTCATACACGGATTGTCATGGCATTCCATCACCATGAGACTACATTTCTTTGAGGCATTTTTTCAAACAGTTCACTCCCTTGTCTATGCTACGGCATTTTTCATACATGTCTA
>VDFB02147791.1:0-32034 GCA_007258455.2 Sequoia sempervirens | reverse complement strand
TGAGTGAAACTTGAAGGAAATAGGTGGAAAGGTCCTACACCCTAGTTCTATCTTCCAAAAAGATTAGAACATTACCCTAATTTACCTAGGTTTCATTTTGGTAAACCTATCCTTTAGAACACCTTCTTGTCTAATTTGGAGTGCATCATGGTTCTAGATCTAGCTTACATTAACTTTGTATTAGGTCTTACATTAGTTAATTTTTATCTAGGGTTTCTAAATCTTGCATTAGTGAAAGTGCATATAGGTTGCATTTTTGCATCTTGAATCATTGAAATTCATTTGAAATCTATAATTTCACTTAGTCTAGACATCATACAAACCAAAAAACCTAACATTCACTTAGAATTTGCTGAAATTAGTACAAAAACCCTAATCTAGGACTCATATGCCCCTCTAGGCGATTTAGTACCAATGTAGTTTGTTTTACCTAACTTATGGGTATTTTTTGTTGATTGTTTATCAACATTTCAACCTTTGAAAAACCCTAATTAGGACTCATACACCCCTCTAGGAAATTTAGTCTCATGTTAGATCTTAAACTACATTTTACAGCATTAAAGACCCTATTTTTGTGCCTTTGTTTGCTATTGTTAGATTTTTGTTTCGGTTTACTAAATTTTTGTTTCATTCATTTCATTTCATTTATCTTAATTTTATTTGAATCAAAACTAGAGAATAGCATTTATCTTGTTTTCATTGTATCTTGCATTTCCTTGATTATCCCGTAAATGAGCTTTACAACTTGGTGTCCTATTGGTAAAACTATAGTGAGACGAAGTTTGAGACTCATGTCATCCTGCGATAGCACAATCATCATGGATCTTGGGTTAGCTAGCTTTTTCACTACTAGTGTTGACACTACCTCACTAGGTATGGACCATACCCTTAACAACTCTTTTCCTTCAAGTAGTGTGACAAGTGTTGAAACACTGGTCGCTAGTATTCTACAAGAAAACATAATCCAAATCCATGAATACTTAGCAAACCTACAACATCAAATAAGTACTAAAAAAAAATTCAACCACTTATATCCCTACCATAGATAATATATATTGCATGATTGAAAGTGAAGAAAGAAAAGAACTTGTGCATAACCTAGTTCATATTTTTGGAAAACATCTTACCTCAACAACTAGTTGTGCTTTACCTTCGAACAATGTCCAAAGTCAAGGAGTTCCTCCTCCCACAACCATTGCTTCTATTCCTACCTATACCAACCCTCAAGTTACAACAATGATGCAACCTACTAGTAATTTATTTCCTATCTTGGGTATTTCCACTATCATTCCTAGTACCTTTTTGGCATCGCATGTAATATCACCTACCACTTTACCGCCCATAAGCATTCCATTCACTTCCCCCTCAAAAAAATGTATACATCTCCACCATATTCACCTCCATCTCAAAATACAATCAATGATGCTATCCTTAACCAAATTTTTCAAAATGTTTCATCCCTTGAAAAATAAATTTGCACCATAGATCAAAATAAAAATGACCAACCTACATACTATGTTAAAATCAATCCCTTATCCTTTGAGATATTGAGAACGTCGATACCACAAGGTCTAGAGATTCCTAGGTTTGATAAATATGGGGGGAAAGGATATCCTTCTAACCATGTTTCCACTTATATTGCCTTATGTAGTGATTTTTCCCTTGAGGATAAGCTCTGGGCTAAGCTTTTTCCTAGGTCCTTGAAGGATAGCACCTTAGAATGGTTTTCCTCATCACTAAACAACTCAATTCGTTCATTCAATGAACTTGTTGAGGCCTTTATAAACCATTTCCAAGTGCACATGACTCCTAAGATGACCTTAGCCAATTTGATGAGATACAAGCAAAAGGATGGTGAAAGGGTTACCAATTTTATTTTACATTACCAAATGCTTTATTCCCAAATCGACGTAAAGATTCTCGATCCTCACCTTCAACGGATGTTCATTGAGAATTTGTAAACTAAGATACAAGAAGCTTGGCATGATGAAGTTTCCTAACTTCATACACTTGTGTACTACCCTTCGTGATTATCAAAACTAAATTAGTAGTCATGAAACAAAACCCACCTCTAGTGCCCGACCAAAAAAGTCCGAATCCACATACCAAACCAATTACCAACCTTTTAGGAAATAGAATAAAAGCTTCCTTCAACTTAATCCCCCTCAATAAACAACTCAACATGTTGATACCCAAGTGGCTGCTATAAGGAAGATAACTCCTTTCACATTTGGGGATTCGGCTAGACAATTTGTACCTTACTCAATACCCTCCAGAGCACAATGTCACAACTTTTAGAACAAAAAATGATCACTTTACCTCCCATTAAAACTTTTGATCCTAATAAACCTTTACATTTAAACTTTAGATCAAATTTTATTTTCATTATCACCAACAAAATGGACATGACATAGACCATTGTAAGCATCTTAAACATCTTGTGCAAGACCTCATTGATTTCAGTCAGCTTCAAATTGGAGGTGTTAATGATCAAGAAAATAAGTCTATTTCCCCTCCCAAACAAAACTTGCAAAATATTTACCAACCCTATATTCAATCATTTCATTTATCAAAGCTAGTGAAACTAATAATAATGATGCGATGAATGTTGACATGGATGATGAAAACATGGATACTGATAAAAAAAGGTCCTATAGATACTAATGAACAAAATCCTATCGATGGTTTGGTTACATTGATTGAGACTCAACCTCATAAGGGCTGAACTAAGAAACCTCTTGACATTTCTTTCTCATCTAAAGATATTATTAGAAATGCACCTAATGGTCCTCTTTACATAGTTGAACAAATCAATGATAAGCCCACTAATGGGATATTAGTTGATACCATCTATGGAGAGAATTTGATCACTGAAGAATTCTTACTTATGCATGAACTGTATCAAGAAACATATGATAAACTGAAAGCATGGATAAAAATGCATAATGGTTTGGCTTTCCCTACTATGGGATCGATCACCCTTCCTCTACAAGTTGGACCAAAAAAATTAGACGTCTCATTCTCCATCATCTTGACATTGGACCAATTTTGTGTGAAGCTTGGTTATCTAGGGCTACACTCCATGGAAGTTGTCCCATTTGTTGTGCATAAATTCTTAAAGTTTCCCTTTGACAATGAAATTTTCACTATGCACCATAGTTGCTTTAATATTTTTTCTTCCCATGGGAACTTTTCTTTGAATTTATTTTGGCCCAAGCCTATAGAATCTATTAAACCTCTTGAAGATTTCCTTTTCAAATCATATAAAAATTTTAAGGATAAATTCATATCAAAACTATCCCATTGAAACATGCCTCAACCTATGATTGAGCCTCCTATCCTTGATGAAACCATGATAGAACAAAAATACATTCCAAATAACCAAGACCAACATAAGACAAATCATCTTCCTATCTCCTATAGACGACCAAGAGACAACAAAAATAATCATGTCATGCCTTGTAAGATAAAAGCAAGTTTGTAAAGCTAAAGAGAAACTAGTCAAGAAACCTCCTATGGTTCCTTTTGTTCCTCCCCTTTGGGTACAAAAGAAACCTATGGTTGATAAACCCACTCCTACACAAACGCAACTTGAAAATTGTACTAAAAGAAGAAAAATTGCTAGAGAGCATAGGTGTAGACATCGTGCTCTTGCTTGAAGGTTAAACAAAGAAAACAACAAAGAAAATAAAAATCCAAACTTGACTGAAGCAATACACGATGAATCTCCCTCTTTTCCACAACAAAAGGATCCTATACCACAACTACAATAGGATCTAAATCCTTCTTTACACATTATTATTTGACCTCCCATTGTGATTAACATGGATGACAATGACGAGGTTGCTAAAATTGATGAAGAAGTGCATAATGAATTGAATACATTATTTTCCTCTTCTATGAACTTAAATGATAATTCTCCTAAGAAGGGTGTCAAACTTGGTGATGATCCTAGTATTGCACTCGTTGTGGCCCCTTTGGCTAGTTGTCTGCCTTCTATATACAATAAACAAGATTGGGATGTGGACAACCTGCTATAGGTTGACTCGTGTGTGCCTTAGTAGTATTTTGCATTATTTTCTTTTTCATATTTTGTGTTTGATTACATGTGTGTAATGTGATCCCCCATGATATCCTATTTGATCTCTCTCTCTCTCTCTTTGTGGCATTCCTCTATTTGTACCTACATTCTTCTCTATGTCATAAATATCTTATCTTTTTCATTTGTCTTGTGTTTTCCTTTTGGGGATGACATAAGGAATCAAGACATTTAAGTCTCTTCCATGTTGACCAAAAATATTTCTTTTTTTTCTCTCTTTGTGTCATTCTTCCTATTCCATGAGTATTTGGGGAATGATGACATTTCCAAGCTCTATAAAAATATTGTAGCAAAGACATACTGACCCTAAATCCATGGATCCCTCATGTGTTTGGAGTTTCATTTTGGGGAACCCCACCTTCCTTTTCATGATAGCTTTATTTGGAACATATGACTTGGCATAGGGCTTTCCAAATGAGCTCTCATATCCTCTTTATTGTTATCATTATCATTTTCTAATTTAAAGTAATTGCTCATAACATGGTGTTTAGCAATTTCTTTAAAGTGGGGGTATACATTGGCAATTTCTTTTTCATTTTTTAGCTCATGTTTCATT
The DNA here is from genome assembly GCA_007258455.2 of Sequoia sempervirens. NCBI lineage: Eukaryota > Viridiplantae > Streptophyta > Pinopsida > Cupressales > Cupressaceae > Sequoia > Sequoia sempervirens. Next base: position 27,379 of record VDFB02147791.1, on the reverse strand, counting down.
GTGTAGTATTCTTAATTCATTTGATGCATCTTTCGCTTTGTGGTGAAATTGGGTGTGATGTCCTTCAAGAGTGTGATCTCTCTTAACATATTGTATTCCTCTTAGTGGCTTGATGCAACACACTGCATCCCCTAAGTTGTGAATCTTCTATTCTTCAATTGGTCCTCTCTTGGAGACATTATGCATGATGTTCTCTAAGTTAAGACCTTACATGAACTAATAAAAACACCTTTGAATGTACCTTACAATATTTTTGCATTTACAATAAATTATATGGCCACCTTGCATAACACATTGTGCTTGCCTGTGGAGCCATCTTGTTTGTTCATGAGTTTCAAGAATACAAATCTTTTCTTACCTCATGGAGCTTTGAAGTTCATTGTTGTGTGGCACCTTATCAAATTTATCAGGAGGTATAGCTTTGGTATGGTTGTCTGTATGGGAGCCAAACTTAGGCATGGCTTTCCCATAGCCACTTATTTTGCGTGGGAGCACATTACTATTGGCATTGCATGTGTAGGGGCTCACCTATAGTCCTAACAACATCATCCCTTCTTTCTTGTGCATTGGTTTGTTTTAGTGAGCAGTTATTCCACTTGTAAACATTTTTGGACAAATATCCTAGATCTAATCCACAGTGTGTAGGATAAATGATTGAAGCTTGATCCACTCCCTTTTGATTTTGTTTTTTCTTTCTCTATGTCTCCAACAATGTATGATTGTGCCTTGTTGTTGCTCCTTATATCATCTTCATGTGTCTTCTTTTGTGCCTATGTTGGTTTTCCATAAGATATTGATACTCAAGGCTTGATCATCCCTCTTGATCATTGTTGTCCTATCTCACTGGCATTGGTACATTTCAACCCCTCTTGCTGCGAGTTTCATCTACTTTAGTGTGTGTTTGAAGAAAGCTCATCCTCTCACTAAAATGGGAACTACATGTCATGTAGGAAAATGTATCCTTTTACATTTTCAAACTTTTTTGGGCCCTCCCTACTATAATTGGACTTCTTTATGCCATATTTGGTCCTATTTTGCATCCACAAGCCTTAATTAATGCATCTTTCTGAGGATAATCCTAACACATATGTAATGACCAATCATAATTCACTGATTTTGGATTGTATGGCCCAAATTTAGTGATCTGGGACTCATACACCACCTTGGGAATATGGGTCCCACCTAAGTTTTAGGTCTTGGTCTTGAATTTAGCATAAAACTGAACATTTCTTGAAAAATGTGTCCCAAGCTTAGCCTACTAAGACTTATATGCCACAACTAGAGTATTATTCCTGCTTAGCTTGGACCTATTTTGAATTCAATTCTTGGCAGGATTTCATTTTCCTAGATCTAATGATTGCTTGTAGTATTGTAATTTCAGGAAATTTGGCATAAACAAGTATAAATAAAAGGTTATTTCAAATATTTTCTCCTAGCAATTTAAGTGATCTTATAAGCATTCAAGTGAGAGAATTATAAATCATTCAAGATAATTCAACAGTGATTATCAATCATTTTGGAGCATCATTCAAGTCAAGCATCATGTCAAAGGCATCATGCATCATGTTTGTTTTTGAGTTGACATTTGTGATGTAGGTATCTTATGATTCAAGCAAACATTCAAGTCAAGATCCATATCCTTCAATCAAGGATTCAATAGTCAAGATCCACATTCATGCTAGCCATCACTTACAATATTTCATCCTTGTGTTTAATGGTTTGGTGAGTTGTAGCATAGTATAATTGTTCATTCATTATTCCTTCATTCTATTTGATTTCATTTGAAGGTTTGATTACCAAAAAGAGGTTTGACCAATGCAAACCCCTATCCACTAACAAAACAAAAAAAATCCCTCTCTTTGATGTGTGATTGTAGATCTAGGTGTTTTAGGTTGAAGATCCATTAAAGAATAAGATTGGAGAAAAGTTTTCAAGTTGTCAAAGTTGTCATCTACATTGCAAGATCATGGAAAGTCACCCACAGGTTGCAATTCAATGTTTTAGACTCAAAGATTTGATAGTAGAAAAGCTACAGGAAAGAACTAGAGGATATCAGAGTTCTAGTTCAACCCTAATACTAGGACTAAATCACCACTTGTAGTGTATGAGTCCCAATATACCAAATTTCAAGCTTTTTCTATAGATCCTGGTTTAGTAGTTCCAGATTCTAGTTTCAGACCGAAACCCTAAACTGTGACTAAATCACCCCTATTGGCGTATGAGTCCCAATGTGCTTCACAAGTCAAATTTTCAAGATTCCAAACCTTATTTTGATCCACTTCAACTTTCCAAGTGCACCTATATTTATCTCCAATTTATTATAATGATTTGAGTTCATTTTCTAGGTCATATCATTAGGTTTGCATATCATTTACATTTCTTGTTTTCCCAATCCCTTGCTTGGTGGTGAACCCCATTTTAGTCTTTAATCATACCCTATGATGTACCTTATTGTATATCTCTTTCCCTTATTCCATCCTTTGATTGAGATCTCTAGGTTTTCCTTGAGTGAAACTTGAAGGAAATAGGTGGAAAGGTCCTAAATGCTAGTTCTATCTTCCAAAAGGATTAGAAAACCACCCTAAATTTTTCTAGGTTTCAACATGTAGTTTCAACTATAGCTGGTTTGACTTGGATGGTTATCTTTATGGAGCCTTTTGATTCATGCTTAACCTTATCATAATATTTGATGGTAAATTTTGTTTTGGGTATCAACAAAATCATTAGACTCAAGCTGCAAAGATTAATTCATGATCCACCATCTACTCAAACATGTTTTTATTTTGGTTTTATGAATGTGGGATTGAAGGTAAAGTGGATCAATATGATATGGATCGATGGAAGGTGAATATTTGGTGGAAAATTTAAGGTATTTTAGAGATGATAAGTTTCCTATCATGGCTTAAAATTGAAGAAGATTAATGTCATTAGGGACATGGGATTCATTGAGGGTTTTCTCAAGAAGATCCTTGTGGATGGGGGATGTTTTAACTAGCTTAGGGATAGATATTTATGTTGGAATTTTTTCAAGTGGTAAAGGATGCTATATTGATGTGTATAATGGGAGGAGGAAGAAGCTCCTTGGATGTTGACTCAACCACATTAGGTAGTGATGATATGATTAGGAATTTTGATGGTCATGGTGGATGCTTGGGAAGAATTTTATTTAATGCAACCAATGATAGAATTGGATGAGATATTATTATTATATTTATAAGGCATTGCATTGTAGGAATTGGAAGATTTACCATCATTATATTGAGGGAATGGTTGCTTGTAGATACCCAAGTGTTCATTAAGGGACTTTTTTCCTTTGATAGAGATTTCTCCTCGATCAATAAGATCTTGGATCAAGTTCTTAAGTCTCATGCAAGAGGATGTTTTGTGTCCATGAATATTATGGTAGTCAAAAAATTCATGTTCATTATACCAAGAGGGCTTAGGCACATCAATATACCAAGGTGTTTTATAGATGGAAATTAGATCACGGTGGCATGGACTAGCTATTGGAGGACTGATTTGATAGGTTAATCCAAGGGATTATATTCTCATCAAGTATATATTTTTGGTTGACCCTTAGGGATGAACATATTATGTTGGGGAGATAGATTATTTTCAGATGATAATGGTGGGGGTATTTGGATATTTTGAACATGTTTTGCATCGGTCACACCATCATTGACTATGTTTTTATTTTTGTTACAAAAGCAAGGTTTGTCACTAGATTGATGATTGTTGTCTTTTCTCTCTTTATAGGCCTTGACTAGTCCTTTAGCTTTAAGTTATTTTCTGTAACAACTCCTTATTTTTATTATTTCTTCAAAGGAGTGAGAAAATTGTATTCAAAGATGGAAGCCCAATTTGGTATTTAAGTTCTTAGCAAAGATAGTGATAAGTTATTTTTTATATGGTCCATGCAAAGTGACTATCAAGATGTCTCCATCTTTAAAATAATGATGTAAATATTTCACCACTCTTTTGTTTAGTGTTGCAAAGTTCCATCATGGTGACATCATTATCTATATTATATGAAAATTGAGAAAAATTTTGTGGCTAGCTCTAAAAATGTTGTGATTGTCCCATGAGGAAGGTGAGTGAACCAATCAAGGGTTTGTCCACTCAATATTCTAGGGAATAGTCTCAAGAAATATGCATCAAGATAAGAGAACTCTTAGCATGTGATGTAAAATTATTTAAGGTTTTCTCTAAGATCTCCCTTTCCTTTTTATTTATCAAATTTAGGCATCTCAACATTTTGGGGAAAGTGGATCATTGTACTGGACTTATTGAAAGGATAAGGAAATAGTTCTTGAAAGGTATAATATTTCTTTTTATGTCCTATTTGAAGTCCCATGAGGGTATCCTTAATTTTTTGCATGTATTGGGCCAAAGAACTTGTGAAATTGAGGGGTAGTGGTTGATAGTTGGAAATGGAAGGTTGTGAGGATGATATGTGTTGGTATTGGTAGGAGGATGAATTGGGATTAGAAGATTGGAAGTTTGGATAAGTAGATGAAAGGGGGTTATAAGAAATTATATTTGAGGTTTGGAGGGGGTATATTTTGTTTAATGAGATGGATGTTGAGATATGAGGAGAAGGGATGAAAATTTGAGGTTGTGGGATATGTGAGGATTTTTTGGGTGTGAGATGGGATTTTGATATGCTTGAGTGTGATGTGGGATTGATGGTTTGAGATGAAATGGGGATATTAGAAGAAGATGGAAGATTTCAAGGATCATGGTGATGAGAAGAGGATGGAAGATATGTGGTATTATGATGCATAGAAGTTAGAGGTTTGGAAGGAGGTTGTTGGCTAATTTAGGAGATGTTAAAATCATGTGGTAATTTGGCACATTTTTTAGCTAACATAAGGATTTATTGGTTGGGATGTGTCATAATGTATCGATGCATTAATTCCATAGCTTGGGTGTCTTTATAAAATTCTTCTAATGATGTGGTTGAATCTTGGTCACTTAAATCTTGATCATGTATGATGTAGGCTCGATCTAGGAATGAGTTCCCCATGGGAACTTGGTGGGCCATTTCCTCAAAGAACATGTGATTATATGATGATGGGAACTCTTGGGAGGCCATTATTTTATTTATTTCTTGTGACCTTGTAATAGGGATCCAAGAGATACCTAGGAATGATGGATTTGGATGAAAGATATTAATGATAATGAGATAGACCTTGGATTTGATAGGATATGGATTCAAATAGAATGGTGGATGGAAACGAGTTAATGATATATTGAAAGGATAATTATGGATGGAAAGGGGATAATGATAGATACAAACTAACCACACCAAGGAGAACCAAGAAGTGTAAAATGATCAAGACCAATGGTGTCTCAATTAAATCTAGATCCTTGATTGATAGGGATGAATTTTTTTACACTAGGCTTGGATAATCACCTAGGAAAGGCTTGGATAAAGGATGAATTTCTTAACATAGGCTTGGAAAATAACCAAATCAAGGATTGGATGGGGATTTTGATAGCTTAACTTAGGGGATCCAAGTTCTCAAGTTAGGACAACTAAAATGATAAGGCTAACCCAATACACTACTTGAGATTGGCAAGTTATCAATAAATATACAAGCTAGTGGATAAAAATAATTAGGATCTAGATTATGGTTGATCCCACAAAATTGGTTTACAATTTCGTTGAGGGAGAAAAATTGCCAAAACGCTCCCATGAAGAAAATTTCAAGTTTTTAGGCGTTCGTTTGAAGGGGGCTTTGAGCGAACCCAAAAAGGGGTTCACTCGAACACCCCCTTCAAACAAACCCCTTTTGATAATGTCATCCATTTTGGCACCATTTTTAAGGAAAATAAAGGAAAAATTACAAAACAAGGGAGGTTCAAGCGAATCCCCCTTCGCTCAAAGGGGTCAAGGGGGGCTCGCTCAAACCCCCCTTTTTTTCCCTTCTCCCCCTCTTCTACCAAATTTCTGCAAAATTTCTCCTTTAATAGCTCAGGTTGAGGATGAAATGGAAGAAACTTCACAGTGGATGGTAGTCCTCAAAACAAGCTATCCATTGAATATAATTTTAATATGTTTTGGTTTTATTATGTATTTTTTAGTTTAATTAAATATAGGTTTTTCACCAAAAAATCAAGTTCTTTGTTCTACACATGTGGAAAAATAGCATATTATCAAAAAAAATTGAAAAATATCTATGCACTAGATATTGATGTCCTTGATACAACAAACAAAATTGAATTTCGATACATATAAAAAAAAGTTATTTGTTAGCAAGTAAATCATGTATAAATTGTAATTGGTTTGACTTCAAAACTTAATTAAGAAAAAATATTCAATGAAATGCTATGAAACCAATTACATGCACTAGATATCGTAGTTACGAATCTAAATTAAAAAAAAGAAGAGAATTTTATCCTTCATAGAAAGAAAGTTATGTGTTAGCAAGTACATGTCACTCTTTAAAAATGGTGTTTACTCTTAAAAACTAGTTTTCGAAGGAGATGAAAAAAGAAATGAAATCTTATTCCAAATTTTTTAAATATATATATATATAGAATCTATAGACAAAATGTCACAAATCACTAGTTTGCATAATCTTCAAATTCCTCGTGGTTTAGAAGCTACTGGTGACCGAAAGTGAAGATTTAGTTAAAAAAATCAGTTCAAAGTCCATTTTGGTAAAAAATTGTAAACCAATATTGTGGTATCAACCTTATACTTTTAGATAGATTGATTTTAATAGGATATGATATGAATTTGGATAGGATGGTGAGATAGGTCAAAGATGATAAGGATTGGATTAGACTATAGGATTGGTCAATGATTAAAGATAATATATAGGAAGGATAAGATAAAAGGATGATGATAAATTATGGATTAGTGTTGAATTTAGGATCTTAGGATACTAATCATTATAAACAAGATATAAAATAAATAAAATGAGAATCATACAAGCATATATTTTATGTGCATTACACAAGATATACATGGAGAAAACGCTTTTGAGTAAAAAAACCCATAAAGCATCATTTTATTAAAATAATTACAATAATGGTTTATTATAACATAGAAAAAACCTAGGGAACACGTATCCATACTTCCACATGACAAATAATACCTCATGTACATAGTGATAGAATTCATTATCAATCGTGTAAGCTTTTGAATCATCGTTTGAATCACACTTCATGATCCATCATCGGGATAGAGATTCAAAATGTTGATTCAAAAAGCTTACAATCGAATCCAAAAACAACTATTCATACTCTTATGGATTGTGGAAATCTAATAACTTTGATCATTATCAATCTCCAAATTCTCTATATCTCTCAAATGAGCGAGAACCTCCTTAAATATAGGATAAATAGTGGCATAACACCTTAAAGGGTATTAGTCACACCTATTCAACAACCAACATTCATAAATAATTATTAATTTAATATTTATTAGACTATAACTATTTCAAATGGGATATGCTTAATAAGCATATAATATATAAGGTTTTATAACCTTATATTAGAACAATATATAAATGTTATAAGGGTATGACCCCTAATAACATTATGTTCTAACAATTAGAAAGGATAGCATGGGATTGGATTTAAAGACAAGAATGATTAATGATAAAAGAAGTGATGATAAAGAATTATAAGGATGTAATGATGACAAGTATTGGATGGTTGTTGATTCGTCCAAGGTCTAAGGATGAAGATAGTGATGTTTAGGTTATGATAATGGATGAAAATGATGAGATGGGGGAAAGATAAGGGTTGTTGGATAAATATGATGGAAATGGTTGATGTTTTAGATGAAACAATGGTTGAGGAGGGGTTTCTAAACTATAATTTAGATCTAAAAAGGTCAAATTAATGAATTAAAGGCCTAAAGTGGTCAAATGGTAGTGATTTTGAAAAGGCCCAAATTTAGGGAATAAAGGCCCCACTCTATGAAATAGAGGTATCTTTCTATGGAATAAACTCACAATTTCATATAAAACTATGTAGCAGGGGCTTTAAAAAGATGCACATCTGTCAAGGGATGGAACATAAAAGTATTTTGATAGATTGAGATGGTTTTTGATGATTTTTGATAGGATAAAATCAAACAAGAAGACACATTGGCTTACTTGACTCTCAAGTGTATAAGGTTAAATGGCTTCACTATTTTGCACATGAAAATACACCAAGCATGATAACACAGTCTTAGAAATAGTGAATTAGGTGTGTTATCTCAATGTGAAACCACCAACCAAAGGCTAATATCTCAATATTGGTGTGAGACACCTCCCTTTCAAGATTCAGTAGCTAGAGACATATAATGTCACAAGGGTTCACCTTTTCTCTTTCCTTGGATATTCTAGGATATTTCCCTAAGAGCCTCTACCTCTACTTAGGGAGATACATGGTGAGTAACTTTGAGCATGATCTAGTACCCTGCACCACACTAAGAAAAAATTGAAAGGTCTTAAAGGTTTCTAAATACAAGGTTCTTAGTGGATTTGTGAATAATGATCTCGTATGATAGTGCCCAAGATTAGGAGGGTGTCTCCTTTTATCATCACCAAACAAGTTTTGATGGATCAATGGTCTTGAAATTTGGATTGAATGATGCTAGCCACACTTTTAGGTATAGATTTTTATCTCACCCCTTTGAATACCCCAATGGTAAAGACTATTAGGTGTTTGTTTGTTGGAAATCTATCATTGATGTAGTTTGGCAACATGAGCATGAAGTGTATATGTATTGCTTGATCTAATGTTATCATTTATGTCAACATTGTTATGATCATCCTAGCATAGTTTGGAAGTATTTTTGGTGACATATGTATAGTGCAAGTTGGTCTGAAAAGTATAGCTTATCAAGAATTTGGCTAAGTATTTCCTATGGCAATTTTATGGTTTAGTGTGTCAGTTTTTGGGTCCACACTTCACCACAAATGGAGATATCCCTCTGCAATTCTAACTGTAGTTTTGAAGACATTAGATGCAGCTATATTCAATATTTTTGTGACATTCTATGAAGTCTACCGAAAGATATGAATGATAGTGATCAACCTTGTATATCGCAGTTACTTTTTGTACAATGTATCAATGTGGGAGATTTTGCATTTCTTTGCGGATAATTATTTTGTTTTGCGATGATGAAGAAAAACTAATGGATGTCAGTTGAATGTGAATTTGAATGAAGATCGAGCATTGAGGTTGCACATTTGGTGAATTGCATGTACACTTGTTTTGTGTTTAGGTCTATTTTTGGGCCGACCTAACATGTTTGGTGTTTTGTGGAGGACAAGAAAGTAACTTTATCTTATGTGGGATTTATATTAGGTCCATGCCAACCTATCTTGATGTAAATTAAATTTTAAATTAAGGTGCAAAGTGTGGATAAAAATTTTTGAGGATGACATACTTAATTTTGTGTGTTACTTCTAATTAGGCCGACCTAATTGAAGTTACACTTGATACGGATATATATAGGAGATTAACTTCAAATTTTTTGATCTAAGAGTGTGGATGTGTGTGTAAGATAAGAAGCATTGGGTGATGAAGAGATATTCGATTGTATGTGAGTTTTGAAAGATATATGACATGTATGGTGGCTCACCTACATGTGTGTGATGAAGAATTGAGCATATTATGAACAAAGCAGAGTATTGATTCAAATTATTGTGGAGACCATTTTATTCTTCATTGGAACTATAATCCAGCATATGATAGATGTTATTATATTAGTTTAAATAGGTTGTATAGCCACCCCTTCTTTGTTCCTTCTTTTTCTCTGTGGGCAGTGAGTTCACTTAGACAGTGAGTCCACCTAGCAGTGAGCCTTTTGTAATATCTTATATCCATATATAATATATTGTGAGCTAACCCTCACTGTGGATTTTTCCTTTTTGGGTTTTCCATGTAAAAATGTTGGTGTTCATGTGTCATGTGATTTTTTGAATGTCTTCAAGATTTCATTCATCATTGCAGCTATATTTATTCTAATAATTGGATGGTTTATGTTAAATTTTTTTATAGGAATACTTATTCAACCCCCTCCTCGGTATTTTAGGTGTTCAACATTGTTATCACCCATGATTTTACAAAGAACAAGGAGAGAGAATACACACAAACTAGTAAGCCTTTTGATAACACTTAGAACATAAAAAGAAATGAATAAATTTGAGATTTATGATCTCAAAGATCACACTAAGTGCAAGGAGAGAGCATACATCTACACACCCTTCCCAACGATAAATAATGTTCATTAACCCACTAAATTAATTTAGATGCCTAGATTAGTGAGAAATAAAGCCTTAAACCAATTTAATCTACATAAAACCATTAGAAATCTTGATGATAGTTTTCTTTAACATCTGTTATACAACTGCATCACTTGTTAGTTGCTCAAAAACAAAGGTTAGAAGCCAAAACAAGCTAAAAAATCCTAGAAATCAAAAACTGAACCATAAGAACAATTTTACCAAATAGAGGCACTATCAGTGTTGTTGCATTATCAATGTTGTTTTAAGAAAAAAAATTGTTCCATCAGGGTTTGTTCTGAGCTTGTCATCTCGGGGCATTACAATCCATATCAATATTCCTTATATATGTATGTATTATTTACAACCATGGTGACTTCCTATTTAGATTGACCTACATGATTAATAGTAGTTCAAATAAAAATAAAACTTGGGGAAAAATCTTAGGTGAAAGCTACATTCTTGCATTTTTTCAGGTATTTAGTTTGGACTCACTTTTATGTTTTGTCCCAAATCCTATAAATTAGTGTCCAAACAATGTATTTTTATGCAAGAATTGGCATCTAGCATGTACCTTATCATATTCTAGGTCCTTATCCCTTAGTCATACAAACCCACCTTTATTCTTTTGTTCCTTGTGTTACTCAAAATCACAATTGTAGCCTTGAACTACCAAATTTTTTAAAAGTTTAATTTTAATTATGGACCCAATTGATTTGATTTGAATTAGTTGTTACTTATAAAATTAGGCATGAAATATTCAACTTTTTGTGCTAGGATGTTGTATAAAAGTACAAATTTCCAATCCATTTTAGACATCCAATATTTCTAGAGCACGCTTATGTCAAATTGTATCATCATCTAAGATCATAAATAAATACATGGGCATAAATCCATATTTTCTTGGCATGTCTTCAAATTTGTTCATTACCATTAAGTTAATTGAATTACTTCTCTAAGGTATAAAGTGGAAAGTAGGACACCTTCCTCTCCCAGCACTAACAAATTCCAACAATGCTTGCAAGAACCACCATTAGTAGAGGTAAATAGATTTTGGGAGACTCAAAGTATAGAGATTGATGTCTTCAAAATCAAAAGAAAACAAAAAAAGCAAAGAGAGTTAATAATATTTATTTATTTTAAAAAAATCAAAAAGCACGAGACATATAAGAAATATTTATTTAAAAAAATCCACCATCACATTCTTATCCTTATCCAAAAATATAGACACAGTCATTCTAAGTTATGATGTAATTATATAAATTAATATTTAAGATATATATTAGTTTAAACCTTTTAAATAATATTCCGGGAACATATTTTTTTGCTTTTACACATTCATATGCAGAATGGCCGACATTATGAATGGGACTAACTTGGGATGAAAGAATTGAAAATTTGCTTTTGACCGTTTCACAACTCTTACTTTCCACAAAGCTAAGGGCGGTGAGTCGGTGAGAGTACGATCTTATCCCAACTTCGTCGGAAAAAGCAACATTCCCAACAACATCAGATTCTTCTAAGATTTTTATAATCCTTATCTGCTCTTCTTAATTATTCCCCTCTTTACATTATTATGGGTGCTTGGGATACTCACGCAGAGTAAAGTATAAATATAATGGTCTGCATCATGGCAAAACACAAGTCGCTTACAATTTAGCAGAGAACTTGGAAGAAGAGATGTCAAAGACTCTTAAAGTGACAGTGTTGAAGGGTTCCAATTTAGTTGTGAAGGACATCAGAAGCAGTGATCCATATGTTGTACTTAAACTTGGCAATAAGGTTTGTAATCTTTCTTTCCTTTTTCACTTTTAAAAAAAATAAATTATATTATATTTATTTTACGGGTTTGTAGAATGGAGGTAATAATTTGTTATGTTGTCATTTGTCAAAAATATATTTATATGTTTTTTGAAAAATATATTACGTGTCCGATATAGGTCACTATCTTCTTAATATCTTTTCTAACCCCTTTGTTTATAGGATTAGGAATAATCTTACATGAATATATGTGGTTCAAAATATGTTAAATCAGTTCTTGCAAGTTTTGAAAGTTTTTAAATAAGAATATATTTGTGCATGCACTAACTCTTTCTCTTAATATCATCTCTAACATGTTATGCTTTCTCTTTTAATGTCAAATCATCTTTGTGGCTTTTTTATATACTTGTGATATTTGAATTGGTATTTATTTTCGTTATGTTTTGTAGCTTTGAATGTAAATTAATATATATTGTAATGTTTTAATGCAAATAAATTAAGTGATTTGTATACAATTTCATTTTATATTTACAAATTTGTTTTATTTATGTATTATTTATTATGTTATTTGATATTTATTATTAATATAATTTCATTTTATATATCAGCATTCATTATGTTTTATATATTTTCTTTATGATGTCATTTTATATTCATTATTAATACTCATGTTCACTTTTGAACAGGTAGTTCACACCAAAGTAGTGAAGAAGAATCTAAACCCAACTTGGCATGAGGAGTTCAAATTTCCCATAACAAACTTTAATTACGTATTGAAACTGGTAACTACTTTAAATATGAACTTGTTTTCATTATTTGAGTATCTCAATATGAAATAGAAAATAATTAATTACCATAATATGGCCTCTCATAGAAAGAAAATCAAATCATTTTTTTTTTAATTTAATGGCATTGGTTGTTGCTTTGATTTTCCAGGAAGTGTGGGATAAGGATAGAGTTTTCGGTATTGATTGGCTTGATCCAGATGACTTTATGGGAGCAGCTGAAATAGATTTGAGACCTATTATTAATAGAGAAAGTTCTCTCTCACGCCATAAAATGGTGATACCTCCATCAAGAGAAAATTCCCTACATAAAGAGAGTTATATTATACAATATGCAGATGGTAAGAGAGTTCAAGATGTGTGCTTGAAGCTTCATAATGTTGCTTCTGGTCTTGTGGAACTACAATTAGAATGGCCATCTTAACACAAGAAACACACGTATAATCTCTTATCTTTTTATTTTTACCTTCCCCTTGTAAATCCAACATCATTGTTTACACTCCATTGTTTGGTATGCATACCAACCAAGAAATATAGAGATAAATTGTTACAGAAGTACCCAAAATGTTATTATTCAAATATTTATGTAAATTATATGTTTTTTCTTCAATAAAAATACATTATATGTGAGTAACTAAAATAAATTACAATAGAGATATTTCTAAATGAAAATAGATATTAGTAAAGCTACAAGAAGAAAAAGCTAAGGAGGTTTCCTACTATTCCATCATCCCCAAGAAATAGAGAAAGCTATGATTTAAAAAACTCAAATTCCCTAAGGACTACAAGAAAGAAGAATTAATCAATCATTATGAATAAGATGAAAAGTTACCAAGATTTATTTGGTGGTAGACAATCAATAACATTTCAATTGTCATTGGCACTAGATGCCAATTTAGCCAAGTGATTCATAGCATAATTCTATTTTCTAGAAATATGGACAAAGGAAATAGAATCAAAATGCAAAGAGGGATGAAGAATCTACTTTAAAATAAAAGCCAACCTCTAGGAATACTCATGCAACTTCCCTTTAATCAAAATAGAAGCTAAGATCACATAATCCATTTCACAAATAACTTTCTTCCAACCTAACTTGCAATTTTTTTCAAGAATCACAAGAATGGTATGGGCCTCCATTTGATCATTAGTGCAGTAACACATTGAAGCAATGAAGAAGAAATAAGCCAAATCATCACTATCATGACCAACCCCATTGATCCAAGTGTAGTACTTAGGTTACTCCATGAGGATCTATATGTATTAGTTTTGAGAAACCAAGAGGGGGAAGTGACCACTTACCAATCCTTTTCACTCTATTGTAAGCCTCCAACCTAGAGCTAGACTAATTTTGAGAAGTAGTTTAGGGGAAAATCTCTAGGAGGCTTAAAATATGAGAATTAGAAGGTGAAAGATCTTCTACAAAGGAGCATTTGGCCTCAATAGTTACCTTGATAAAATCCCCAATTATCTACCAAGCCTACATGATGAGGCTCTATTGCTCTTAGAAGATCCAATAGTTCTACTCTAACTAGATTTATTGAAGAATAAAAGTAGGGCCAAGATCTTAGGAAACATGAAGAAAAGAAATAAATTTAGGAGGATGACCCATTTTCCCAAAACTTACATAAATAAATGGCTTAATCGATAGTCCCATTCAACCTCTTCCATCATTTCCCCCAAATATTCAAGGAGAAGAGACAATGAAAGAAAAAGGTAAGGAATCTATTCTTCATTGATGTCACAAATAACACATTTAGAAAGAACTTGAAATATTCTCTTTTCAATATTATCCAAGGTGGGGAAATTTTTCTAACATAATAACCAAATAAATATATTACATTTAGGCCAATTGAATTTATTCCAAAAATAAATCACTAAGGGAAATATCTACTCACAAATTTCTTATGCTCTAAATTTTGATAACCAAGAGTAACCAAATAATCTACTTCAATATCATTAACCCACTTAAGAACATCCCTTTCCTCTAACCTGGACAATAATATTGTTAAAAAATAAATAGATGTAATAGTATCTTAGGCTTTATATTTTCCTCCTCTAGGTCAACTACTGGTGTTCTTTAAATGAAACATCTATAAATTATATCGATTGATAGGGTTCTTAAAATCTACAACTTTAGACCACCTAAAACCTAAAATAAATCACCCAAAACTTGAAAGGAAGAGATGCATGAAAGGATTGAGGGTGGAGATCCTAAGAATCATTCCAAAAAGGAGCTCTAGATCACCTTTGTTGATAATCCAAATAAGAAATTATTTAACAATGGAAGTCACCTTCTTAATAGTGTTCTTCCAAACCATAGAACCTTTCTTGACCATATCTATTTGGGGTATATATTCATCACTCTCTCCTCCTAAATACTTGAAATTAAGGATTCTAACCAAAGTTTTCTCTAGCTACTTGCACCATCTTCAATATACAAATATTATACATACATATGTGTGTGTGTTTGAATAACTTTTATGTATGTATATGTATATGTATATGTATATGTGTATATATATATATATGTATATATATGTATGTATATATATATATATATATATATATGTATATATATGTATATGTATAAATACATATATATACATATATGTATACACACATATATAGGTCCATGTATGTATATGTATATATACATACATATATACATACATACATATAAGTATACCTATAGATATATATACATATTTTAGTGTGTATGTGTATACATACACACACACACATATAGGACTTTCCTAAATTTGATTGTTTCACTAATTTTAGAAACCCCCATCAAATCTATACAAAAATAATAATTGAAGTTGGGATTGAGAGCCAAGGTCTTGTGCTAAAGGCCACCCCTTTATGAAACCATTAACTCTTTGGTTCTTAATTAATTTACCCAAACCTTCACCATTAGGATAGAAGAGTTGGGAGATATCTAAGATCTCCTTTGAAAATTACCCTAGAAGTATAAAAATAGGAGAAGAAATATGAAGATGAATCCACACAATTCATGACCTAATCAATCCAAACCAATTGAAACCAAAAAGAATAAAACAAATTCGTGAGGAATGACCACTTGAACCTATCATATGCCTTGGACATGTCCAACTTAATAAACATGTCCTTTTTCCTATAATTGGACACATAATGGATAACTTTGGTGGAAAAACTAATATCATCTAGAACTTGATGCCCTTTTACAAATAAATGTTGCTTATAAAACTATTATGACTAACAAACAATTCAAAAACATAAAAAACATATTGGTGATTATCTTATAAGTGAATGACCTGTTGAAGAATAAGACTTTGATGAAAAATCCAAGGGAATCAAAAATATCAACACCCAATAAAAAATTGTTAATCACAAAAAAATCCTTTAACCCAGACATGGAAAATATTCCTAATGATATTCTGGAAAGGCTGTTTTCAGAAGCTGCCAATGAACCATCCACCCTGCCATCTTCGGAGAAACTTCAGGATTCAGATAAAGAAAAGGAAACTAAAGGAAAAACTTCACCTCCAATGTTTCAAAAAGAACAACAAAATGAAGCCCAGGAGGAAGGGGAAATTATAAGCCAAAAGGAACAGCTTTTAACCCCAACTCAAGACCACCATGAACCAATTCTGGAGGAGGAGCAAATGTCACAAAGCAAGGATGATAAAGGATGGATAAACACTAAGTCACGAAAAAAGAAAAAACTAGATGTAGGAGGAAATAGTAAAGTTGGTTGACCCTAATTTAAAGAAACAAGAGTCAAAGAAACAACAAAATATGTGGCAATAGGGAAACAGAGGACCCTGGATTCACTGGTAGGGAACAAACCGAAAAGGAAGTAAGGGAGGTCAACCTCCCAATGTGGGCAGTATTAGCTTGATACTACTCCTTAGCCCTTTGAAATTATGAAGATCCTATCTTGGAATGTAAGGGGTCTTAATGGCCCATATAAATAGCATGTGTTGAAGGCGTGCTTAGTTGATGTGAAACTTGACATTTTCTTGATCTAGGAAACAAAAATGAAAAAGGAAAGTTTTGAGAAAACCATGAAGTGGCATTGGCCTAGTGCTAGTTTCGATGCTAGTGATGTGGAAGGGGCCTCTGGTGGGATTGCTACCTGCTGGAATTCTTCTCAGTTTAGTGGCAAGTTGAAATTCAAGAATAAAAACAACCTCTTGATTAGTACAGAGGATGGAGATACTTCCATTAAATGGAATATGGGGAATATATATGGCCCAAATGCAAGGTTGGATAGGCTAGACTTATGCAATATGTTGGATGGAGTTATGATTAACAACAAAGATGAATTATGGATGCTTGGAGGTGATTTTAATTCCCCATTGTACCCTTCTGAGAAAAAAGGAGGTCTTACTAACTTCTCTGAGAGTATGATGGATCTTTCAAGATTTATTGACTCGGTGGGACTTATGGATATCCCTCTTATGGGATCCCACTTTACTTGGACTAACAGAAGGCAAGGTAATCAACTCATCCAAGTGAAGCTGGCTAGATTCTTGATCTCCTCTAACTAGAATATTATGCAGAATGTCTCTCTTACTATTGTTACCAATTTTTCGCTACAGCTCAATTGGTGGAGCTGGATTAAATATTGTTATATCTTAAAGTGAAAATTATAGTTATTTTTTCATAAGCTTAAGTGTTGTTTGCACCTTATTTATTATTTATCAAGTGACAGTTATGCAAGTGTTTGAGAAGAGGGTATGTGCAGGATCATGATGGGCCAAAAAGTGGCAATATGATGGGTATGTGGCTGATGACTATTTTTTTACCCAAAATTGATGAAATGAAAAGCATTTTTAAAGGAGGTTCTCAGATTTACACCAATATAAATTATGCTTTGCTTTGAATTTAATAAGTAATTATTATTCAAATTCTATTCAAATTACGACTAAAGTCCTGATTGATAAGCCGATTGAAAAACATCTATAGCTTTCAGAAGGTATCACATTTTTTGAATCCAAAATGTGCGTCACATTCTATGCTTCACATAATATAGGATTAAAAAAATAAAAATTGAATGTCATGAAGTTTTGACCAAGGTTAAGGTGAATTGAACATACAAGTTTTATATTATTTTAAAAATTTGTAATAAAAATTCATAATTAATTATTTACTTGGAAAACAATTACAAAAAAAAAAATATGCATCACATCGAGGGCATGAGTCCTCTAATTATATCTAAAATATTATAAAAATATTATCATTTTAATGTGGTTAGGTGGTGGTGATAGACACCTTCTTATTTTTCCCTAAAATTTAAGAACCAACTTGCATTGAAATTTTAAATTTTCACCAAATAGATTTTTTCTTTTAAACAAACCTAGTAGTTTAGAAACTATATTCAATTTTCTACAGATTATATTCTTACATATTTTTAAAATAATATAGATAACTTATTCAAATTTTTATGTCAAGTTGCCTAACTCTAATTTTTTTGAATTTTTGCCACTTAAGGGCCTCTTTTTTCCATGATGATCTGGAACATACCCAAGATTGAGTTTCAGAAGTGTTACTCGTGTTTTTTGCAAAATCAAATGGAGTACAAAACTAAATATACATATGATAAAGCATAACATAATGCTTTCATTTATTTCATGGAATGATTCACATTACAATATGTTCATTTGATTGCAAGAATGCAAATGACAAGTACAACATTGCATTTCAATGCTTTTCTTTCAGAATGGAAATGAAAGAACAAAATTTAAATATCCACATAAGCTGTGGTTTTAGCTAATTCCATTCATTGTGGAAAGTAAACTATATAGTTGAAGGTAAAAGAAATGAAAGCAGATAGCAGAAGACATCCATCATTGCCTGATTTTTCATCTTCGGTTGAGATGCTTGCTGCTTGCTTCGTCCTGCTTTCGCTCTCGGGTGTGCCTGCAAGAGATTGTGAGGGGTGTCAATTAAGAGATTTGGATATGAGTTATACTACAAGCTCTACCAACAGACATATAATTCACTCTTCGAAATGCATGGAATCAACTAAAGGAAGGAATAGAAAGATGAACTGAAAAGAGAAACATCACCATCACATATTGTTTTTTTTATACTAACAGTGTTTGTTTCCTTGTGTAGGTATAGGAAAATTCATGTAGCTGATTATCTTTTGAAGACCAAGAATGTGGGAAAAAATGGGCTCCCACAAGGGTAGAGCTCAACATGTTGCCCCTTATGCATTACAGATGAGGCTGAGAGAAGGAGTGCAATCATCATGTTCATCAAGAAAGGAAATATACAACCAAAAGAGTAAAAAAGAGTTCATCCATCAAGTTATTAAGCCGACTGTTCACTCATAACAATCAAGTATGCTTCCTGAAAGCTATAGATGAACAGTGGACTTAAATGAGCTCAATTAGTTTGACTTGAATGCATCATTTTCATAATTGAAAATCTCAAATATTGTTGTACAGTTTGCATTTTTTTGCCATGGGTGTTGTTATGCATCTTGTTTCATGATATTACAGCAGTGTTCTATCTTTAAGCAATGATAGTGAACAGGCATACATAATGCCTCAACAAAGAGTGTTGTTTCAAATGTTCATTTTAGAAGAGAACAAGGTGTAAGACAATTTTGATTAAATGGAACATAAAAATGCATGAAGAGTGCCAGTTAAAAGAGCCTACAATGAAATAACAGTCAAGCATGGAGACATGTGAAGAACTCCAGTTTCTCATTTGAATGAAAGGGGATAAGTATCAGGTAATCCATTGTAACTATAATGCATGAGGGTAAATGTTGCATTAAGTGAAGTTTATGCATTACTGTGTTTGAAAAGGGAACAATAAAAAATACATTGTTTTGGATACTTGTTCTGTCATTCAAATTGTATTTTCAAAGAATAATTTGCATGGGTCTAGGAAGACAAATGTGAACAAATTGAACAAGAATTACATATGTAAAAGTTATTTCCAAAATGAGCAGAACTTCACAAAACATGAAGGAGCTTTAAAGATGCAAGCTGAAACAATATGAAATGACATGAGAATCATAGTAATGTATGAGAGGCTAAAGCAGGCGAGTAATTTGTAGTTGTGAATCAAGAAATTCTTGTGTGAAGATGGTAACTTTTGTGAAAAGGAATGTACTCCTTATGTTGTTTTAAAAACACAGAGTTTTGAAAATGCAGGATTTCTATCGTTCAATTATTTTATGAGTTTTTGATCCTATAAACAGCGAATTCCTTCATAAAATCCACCTGGGGTTATGTTATTTCTCTTCATGTGAAAATAGAAAACTGAAATCTACAAGGCCAAGCTAGGGTTTTCCATACAGTCAAAGGGAAAGCAGTAAATTATAAAGAAAATGGAGCAAAGATTATACATGTTGATTCTCAGAAATGAAGGGTTCTTACAAATTTCTAAATGCAAACAAAAGTCGTGGTGGGTCAATCCCAGATTTTGAATGAATAACAAAATACAGATTGTTGTTTATTTTTTCAGAATTCCCACATGTCATTTTTGATTCAATATACAAATTTCTCATTATTTCTAGCCTACCCACCTTGGGGTTTTCATAAAATAAAGAATTTCTTCATTTTTACAAGTACCCATGTGGGGTTTTCAACAGAAAAAAAAAGAAAAGAAATGCAATATATCAATTATCCATGAAGGGATTTTGACAAAAGCTACAAAGGAGGGTAAGATATTGTCATGGGTCAAGCTCCAGACCAGGTAAATAGAGTTCCTTTCAAAATACGAATACCCATAAGAGGGTTTGACAAGAATCTTCAAGAGGAAAGAAATGGGTTTCATGGGTCGAGCCCAGAAAGCTCTAGATGTCCTTTCGGGCATGTAATGGCCGCAGCCAAGAGCATAGCAAATGCATCAAGAAAAATGGAAGCAATGATTTGAGTTAGAGGAGTAGCTTACCTGTGTTCTATTCTCAAGAATCTTCAAAGAAGCCTCTTAGAAACAGTAATAGTGGAGAGTTCGAGCTTGAGGGGTGAGACCCTAATTCATGGCCGCGACTTTAAGCCCAAAAAAATGATTCAAAATAGCAGCAAAGAAGCTCGAAGGAGCTTGAATATAGCTTACCATTTGATGACTGTGAGAATTCGACAAAACAGAAGCAGTAAGGAGGCCGAATCTTCGTCAGAATTTTGAAAACCTAGCTTCCATGGTGGCGGCTCATGCAGAGCTCTTGTGCTCCAAAGTTTCATTTTGCAAAATGATGCGAAATAATAGGCATTCCTTGTGTTCTATTCATTAGGGTTTCTCAAACCCTAGGTCAACTTAGGGGTGTTTTTCCTTAGTTTTTAAAATTTATTAATGCCCAAGTAAAAAATACATCATGTGGCCAATTTTCAATGCCTAGGTTGAGCCTTGTGAATATGGTGGTTCCATTTTCCTAAGTCCGTAGGCTTATTTGATTAAATTTTTGGCAATATAAGGGGGCTATAGACTTTAGGGATTTGTGATTAATAATGCCTTAGTAAAAAAATGGCAAAATGATTTCACTTATGACTTAGGGTTTGTTTTATTTTTCAATTGATTTTAAAGAAATCTATTAGAATAGTGATAAGAAATATGCCTTTATTTTTATGATTTTTTTTTTTGAGAAAAATCAAGATTTGTATTGGAGAGATAAGTTTGTTTTTTGCAAAAGATTTCCAAAAAAATTTATTGCAAAAAATAAATCCAGTTGTGAGAATAGTAAATCTGCAAGCCATGTAAAGCAAGATTAAAGCGATATTTTATAAATTGCTTTAATTCTTTGCTATTTTTGGCAGATTTCTTGCTTTTCTTCCTTGGTCGGATTTGAATTTTTGGATAGAAAGAGAGGGTGTTTTATTTGATTTAAAAGCAGATTTGGCCTATTTTGAGAGGCTTTTCAGTTTGTATTTGCAAAAAGTGTTTTTTCCGCTTTTGTCCAGACTTTTGAGGCAGATTTTGATACCTTTCCTTGAGCTCGGATTAGGGTTTTTGAGATATATCTTG
The DNA here is from genome assembly GCA_007258455.2 of Sequoia sempervirens. Classification (NCBI taxonomy): domain Eukaryota; kingdom Viridiplantae; phylum Streptophyta; class Pinopsida; order Cupressales; family Cupressaceae; genus Sequoia; species Sequoia sempervirens. The sequence continues at coordinate 5,634 of VDFB02147791.1, read as the reverse complement.
AGAAAAATTTAGTGTTTTTGGGGAGTTTATATTTTATTTTCTTGCTCTCACACATTTTGGAGCTTGTAAACTTCCTTTTTACTCAGTTTCAGATTTTGGGCATACTCCTACAGTTGAATAAAAACAACATTCCTACTTCTCAGTTTTGTGTCTACTTGCAATTTGAATTTGATGCTATATTGTGATTTATGTTTACAGATTCCTTGTTATGTCCTAAGATTGTAATTCTTGATGCAGAAAGTTCATTAAATACATGTTGCATGTTGTATTTAAACTCAAATCTTCATGCAAATTATTTATGTGTTAATTGTTCATGGCAGGTTGTGAGATATTGTTGTTTTTTGAAAGATTTTTATGAGAGGAACCAGAGTCATCATTAAGTTATAATAAAGTTATGAAAATCATCTTAAATCATAGGTTTTAATTTTAGTTATCTTTCTCTATCCCTTTTCTTGAAAAAAACATTTAGAATAGAATCATCATTCTGGGAACCAGCTCACTCTGGAGATTCATCCTCGCAAAGAGTTACCCACAACTCGAGAACGTTTCCATGTGTCAATAGATTGCAAAAACTTAGTTTTAGCAAGGGTCCAAATCTAATTGATATCAATTTTTGGCATGCCTGGTGGGACTCTGAAAATCAATTTCAGAGAAGTTTTTAATGTTTTAAAGTTGTTTGGTGTATGCAGTAGGTTATTTATCCTTTTAGAGGGCTATTTCAATATACCTGGTGACTCTGGTTTTGATTTTACATGTAGACTTAGTGCAGCCTGCGCATGAGAAAGGTTCAAACTAGATCAAATCCCATACCTTTCGAATATCGACAGTTGTCCCCACCATGAAGAAGAGGCAAAACAACAAGGAAGCTATTTGAAACTCTGCCAGGTCAATCAACACTTCTTGCTTTTAGCTCTTTGTTCTCATCACCGGGGAATCACGACTCCAATATCGCGAAAACGCCTTGATGGCAGCACCATTTCGCCTTTTAATGGAATGACCCATTGAACATTGTTGAACATGATGATGACATCCCGGTTGTAGCCCTTAGGAAGCCTGCCAGCACTTCACTAGGGGAGGGATCCGCACAACGCAGGTTGAGCACCAGTTGTTTTCTTATTGTTTGAAACTCACATAGGGTCTAAATCAAAACCTTGTTTTTGGCTCTTTTGTTTTCATCACTAGGAATCTAGCTCCAATATCACAAAACACTTTGCCAATGGCAGCACCGTTCATAGCACAATGGGTGGCCATTAGACATTGTTGAACATGATGACATCCCAGTTGCAGCCCTTAGAAGCCTTCCATACTTCACCGAGGAGGATCACACAACACCGGTTGAGCATATTTGTGACGTGGCTATCCTATGCTCAGTTCATAATATCACGCAAGAGAACATCGTGTTAAGACTCTTGGCTGCATCACTCAATGGGAAAGCATTGCAATGGTTCAAAGGCCTCATAGCCAACTCAATCACGACATGGGATACATTAGGTAATGGCTTGTATCAATATTTTGCTGATAAATCTGATAATTTATCTTTATTAGAGAAATTAAGCACCATTCAGAGGGTGCCACATGAGCACTTGGCTGATTTCAACTATCGATTTCAGAGAACATGGGATAGAATTCCTGCAATGGTAAAACCTTTACAGCTCATGCTTTTCTGTTTTACTTAAAGGCCTTAAATAGTAAGATTTTGGTTATGACCCAATCTATGGGTGGACATACACTCCCTAATGCTTATGACATCACCATTAGAGCTGAAAATTGTCTCATCCAAGCTGGAGATATAACCCCTAGACCTCCTATGCCTTTCTTTCTGAAAATACAGCCACCTACCCCTATTGCTTTACCTCCCCTAGCTGTTGTCCCGCTTGTTCCAGCGATAGGTTATCATAACGCAACCCAAGAGATTGTTGCTCCAGCCCAAAACCAAGAGATTCAAGAGATTAAAAGTATACTCAAGACCTTCAGGAATGATCTTGTGAGCATTAAGAAGCAAGTTGGTCATGAACATAAGCCTTATCAAGCCACTTATCAGCAGAACCATCCTAATAGGCCTACCTTTCAGAATGATTATCAAGGCCAACGAAAGAGTTTTAACCCAAGACCATTCTAGCCATACAACCCAAACACAACCAATTCGTCAAAGGAACTCGTACCTCAGAATAATATTTCCCAGGATTGTGATTGGTGTTACCCATGCAATCAACCCCATAACCAATCAGCGTGTGCTAACGGCATGATAAATCAGGCCTTAATGGTCCAAAACAGTTATGCTGGTGCAGAAAATGTTGCAGATCAGAATCAGGAACAACAAGATAATCTTGAAGTTGCCTTGCCAAACTAGCAGAGTTTCGAGTTTTGTGGCGTGAATGGCCAAGATCAACAAAGTTCCCCTGTTTCGGCCAATACCAGATCAAAAACTATGGATTTGGGCAACAAGCTAGAAATTACAGAAACCTACAAATAGTAAGTAGCCCATTTCATCATCGAATGTATGGCCTGCTTGCTTGACCTAAGATCTGAGATTCTACAAAGAGAGGCCAAGAGATTTTTGGCGGGGGAGTGATCAAGATGCATTTACTGTAGCCTTTGTTGAAACAAATGAATGCCTCTTACATTTTCAAAAAACCGTGAGAGTGGAAATCCCACTTCTTTCAATATTGTTGAACACCTCAGAAAATCTACTATCAGCATGTCTATATTAGATGCTTTGCATATCCCAGGTCAGAAAAGTTTGTTGCAAGATGCCTTAGCTGAGCTGTCTATTTTTGATGATACTAATCAAGGGGTTGCTAAAGTTGTGCTTGCAAATGATCTGGAGGTTAAGAACGACCAGAGGAATAAAGAGGTAAAGCCTCCCCCATTTTACTTAAGTCTAATTATTGGTGATATGATTGTTCATAAATGTATGGTTGATTCTTGTGCCAGTAGTTCAGTCATGCCTAAGAGTAGAGCTGATAAGTTAGGTCTTGTTTACATTCCTAATCCCCAAAAAGGCATAGTCCAATTAGATGGATCTGTTGTTAAAATTTTTGGTATAATTACGAACTTGGCACTTACCTTGCATGCATCCCTGAGCTTTGCTATTCATTAGGATATACAAGTTATCGATTTTCCACCACACTTCGCCATTTGTCTCTCTCACGATTTTACAGCCAAGCTGGGTGGGTTTTTTTCCTCTAATTGGTCTCATCTGTTTTTTAGAACAAGGTATGGTACAAAAGTGACTAAAGTTTGAGCCTCTATCCAAAGACCATATCAAACCATATTCCAAGAATCCTATAAATGCTAACCTCTACGCCACCCTTGTATTGGAGGAGCAAACCATGACCTCAGACTGTAGCACCCCTATAGAAAATATGAATCTAGATGAATGGGTAGCTGAAGATCATGAGCTTGATCCTTTCCAGCACATAAATGAGATAGGATTAGGAGTCTATATGATTCATGAACCTGATTTTGATATGCCTAATCTTTGCAAAGAGGAGGAATAGTCTACATAAATAGAAAATGAGATTTGGAAGCTTTATTTCAATGGTTCGAGAAGCAGTATAGGTGTCGAAGGTGGAGCTATGTTGATTTCACCAGAGGGTGATAAATACTTTTCAGCTTGTAGATTTTCTTTCAGCTGTTCAAATAACATAGTTGAATACGAAGTGTTGGTGCATGGCCTTGAATGGGCTCGGAAGAGAGGTATCAAATGCTTGCAAGTTTATGGTGATTCAAAGTTAATAGTAAATCAAGTCAGAAATCTAAATGCTGCAAAAAATGATTTTCTTAAGAAATATAAGCATCGTGTATGGGATTTAATGGAAGATTTTGATGCTTTTAACATTGTTTCAGTTCCTAGAAATGAAAATAAGCATGTTGATAGGCTCACTGCCATAGGAGCCCAATTTGATATTCTAAACAAAATTCACAAAGTAGAGGCACGTCAATATGTAAAAATAGTGGTCAGACCTTCTGTGCCTGACAATAATGTGAGTTGGCAAGTTTTTGACAACGATGAGCAAATTATAAATTTTTTAATTGATGAAGTTGAGTTTGCAGATGAAAACCAACAAAAGTGGCAGCAACAGTATGATAACCAGATTGTGTAGTTGAAGACCAACAAGCTGCCAAAAGGTTTGGTGACCTTGGAATCTATGTTCAACTCAGATGACCAAGTACGAAAAGACAAGTGCAGCCTGACTATTAAAGAAGAACACTATGAAGCGATTGAAATCTTCAAAGGCAAGCTTCTCAAGATGGGAAATGTATGTAATAAAGAGGAACAACAAGAATTTATTCTGTTATGCCAGAAATTTAGTGATGTTTTGCCTGGGAGTACAAGGATTTGAAAGGTTTTGACCCCGAACTAGCCTAGCATACTATTGAACTAGAACCTGATGCAAAACTATTAAGGCAGAAACAAAGACCTCATAACCCCAAATTAGAACACCTTATGAAGGCTGAACTAAATAAATTAGTTGAGAGTGGTATTATTTTTCCTATCAAGCATACTTCTTGGGTGTCAAACTTAGTTCTAGTTAGGAAGAAAAGTGGGGAAATCAAATTGTGTGTTGATTTCTGAGATTTAAATAAAGTGTCACTGAAAGATCACTATCCACTCCCTTCCATGGAGAAAATTCTGCAAGTAGTTTCTGGTTCTGACATATTTTCTTTGTTAGATGGTTACTCAGGTTACAACCAAATTCTGGTAAAGCAAGAGGATCAGTTCAAAACAACATTTACAACTAAGCGGGGCACAATGGCCTACAAAAAAATGCCTTTCAGCTTATCCAACACTGCAGCAACTTTTCAACGAGTGATGGACACGACTTTTCACGGCCTCATGAATAGGTTCATTCTGGTATATTTAGAAGACATTACTATTTTTTCTAGAAATGCTAATGAGCATCTTGAACAGATTTTTTAGAGATGCAGAGAGTTCGGGGTGTCTCTCAACCCGAAGAAGTGTATATTTTTTGTACATGAGCGTAAACTCCTCGGATATATTGTTTCAAAACAAGGTATTTCTATTGACTCTAAAAGAGTCTCTGCAATTCTTGAATTACCTTTACCAGCTCACAAGAAAGGCTTGCATAGCTTTCTTGGAAGGATAAATTTTGTGAGGAGGTTCATACCGAATATTGCAGCTTTGTTGCAACCTCTCACTTCTATGCTTAAGAAGAATATGCCCTTCAGTTGGACTAAGGAGGGTAAGAGAAGTTTTGAGCAAATTAAGGAATCCCTTGCAGCTGCCCCTACCCTCATTAATCCAAATTATGATAGATATTTCATTCTTTATGCATTTGGAGGAGCTAATACTATTTCTGTTATGCTTTGCCAGCAGAACAATGAAGGTTTGGAGCAACCTGTGGCATTTTTCAGCCAGGTATTACATGATTATGAGGTGAAGTATTCTTTTGTCAAGAAGCATGTTTTTGCTATTGTAAGAAGCCTAAAAAAGTTTAGGCATATGCTATCAAATAGAAAAGTTCACTTACCGGTTGCCCACTCAACAGTCAAGGATTTCTTACTTAACAAAGATATTAATGATAAGTGTGTTGGTTGGATAACCAAGGTAATGGAATTTGACATTGATATCAAGGTAACTAAGCTCGTTAGAGGAAAGGGTTTGTGTGA